>CM077646.1:58702714-58972714 GCA_039707465.1 Rhabdophis nuchalis
AAACTTATAACCATAACTGAGCCCAAAATTTCCATTGTTAAGCAAAACCGTTGTTCAGTGAGTTTCATCCTATTTTACAACCTCTCGTCACTATGGTTGAGTGAACTACTGCTGTTGTTAAGTTAATAACATGGTTGTTAAACGAATCTTGCTTCCCCTTTGACTTTATGGTCAGAAAGTCGCAAAAGGTGATCACATGATCCCGGGACACTGTCGCAATCATAAATACATGCCAGATGCCTTCTGTCCAAATTTTGATCATGTAACTATGGGGAAGCTGAAATGTTCTTAAGTACGAAAAATAGTCATACGTCATTTTTCTCCAGTGCCATTATAACTGAACGGTCACTAAATGAATGGTTGTAAGTCGAAGAGTACCTATAATATGATCCAGATTGGTAAATGAATCCTTTGCTTCAGGAACAATATTTGTCTCTAAAGCAGTGTTTCTCATTTTTGTTGACTTTATGACATATGGACTTCAACTCCCAGAATTCCCTAGTTAACATGCTAAGTTTCTCACCAAGGAAGTTGAGGAACATGACACAAGACAACACCCACCCACTCACCCACCCAGTAATTCTCCATGAGGGCTAGGTGGTCATGGCAAAGATGCCTTGCTCTGCTCATAACAGAAGGAAGCCAAGTAAACACTGTAATCCAGACCTGGGCATTTTACAGCCCCTGGGCCATATCCAGCCTTTTCACTGTTCCGCCCTGGTCTGTGTGAGGTAAACTGGAAATTAGGAATAAAATATTTAAATAAAATAAGCATGCTGCAGGGGGCAGGAGAAGAAGCCCAATCGGGTCCATGTGTTCCTTTAATCATCTGGCAGCCGCAGGAGGGTGAGGAGAGAAAGTGCAACAGGACCATGCATCCCCCACATGAATGTGCGCAGTGCGCGCACATTCGCATACACCGCACGCATGCATACTTACTGCCCATGACACTCCAGCTGCTCAGCGGAGCATTGTGCAGGTGCCGTGTGCTCCATGCGCGTGCACAGAAGCCCCGAAAACTTCAAATACCAGTAAGGAGCACAGGCGGGCGGGTGGACCCTCCGGAGCATTGTACTAGAACCGTACCTGGTGCTCCCGTCAGGCACTGGTACACCTGTACCAGAGTGTACTGGTCGTAACCCACCATTGTGCTCATCCCTTACCAGGGGTGGGATTCTACCAGTTCAGCCCGGTTCGGGCAAACCGGTAGCTCAAGAGATCAGCTGAGAGGGAACGGGTTCATTCCTACCTCATTTTTTAGCCCAGCTGATAGGCACAGCAGAACCAATTGCTGTGTCTCAGCTGTTATGCTGCCTCTCAGTTGCAGTAGATGGTAAGTTTTTTAGCTTTCTTTAATCCACTGTGCGCGCTCAGCGTACTTCTTGTTAGACCGATTGAATCACACCACTGCCCCTCCCCCATAACAACATTGGTCACCATGATGTAGAAAAGATGTGGAGACTCTAGAAAGAGTGCAGAGAAGAGCAACAAAGATGATTAGGAGACTGGAGACTAAAACATGAGGAACGGTTGCAGGAACTGGGTGTGTCTAGTTTAATGAAAAGAAGGACCAGGGGAGACATGATAGCAGTGTTCCAATATCTCAGGGGCTGCCACAAAGAAGAGGACGTCAAACTATTGTCCAAGGCTCCTGAGGGCAGAACAAGAAGCAATGGGTGGAAATTAATCAAGGAGAGAAGCAACTTAGAACTGAGAAGAAATTTCCTGACCGTTAGAACAATTAACCAGTGGAAATAGCTTGTCTCCAGAAGCTGTGAAGGCCCCAATACTGCAAGTATTCAAGAAGTTGTTGGATAGCCATTTGTCTGAAATGGTATAGGGCTTCCTGCCTAGGAAGGGAGTTGGACTAGATGACCTCCAAAGTCCCTTCCAACTCTGCTATAGTATTGTATTGTAACCTATGGAGTTGAGGTGACAAAGTTTGAAGGCATGCATAAGCGCACCAGAGTGCCTACCGCCCCTGTCCTACTGTCCCCATTTATTTGTATTCATTTCCTTCCTTCATGTCCATGTTCATATTTATACCTGCTATCTTGTACATGTTTGACAAACTAATAAATCAATCAATCCAGTCAGGTTATATGGATTCAGGTCCTTCACAACAGTCAACCAGAGCCAACACCCCCATTCTTCCTCATCCGTCTGCCCTGCTCCTTTGGTACCCTCAAACGCAGAAACTTATTAGGCAGCTTCGAGTACCATTTGCTCTGTTCTCAGGGGCCATTAGAATTGTCTAAATCCCTTCGTCCTCTTAGCTCTGCAAAGAGGCTGTCGTTTCTGCCCTTTTAAATTCCAGGGCCAAAAAGAAAAGTAACAAAACCAAAACAAAACCCAGCAATGACTCAGTGAGGGCCGGTGACACTGCGAACCACACCTTCTCTTTCTTCACACATTCAATCTCTGTGTAGAGATTGCCCGGAGGAGAAATGAAAGTAAAATTCTGAAGAGAGACTGGTTTTTTTTTCAAAAAAAGAGAAGCCCCTCCTCCCACTTCTGCTCTCCCACCTCTATTGTTCCTGTTGCACAATACAGCTGTGGAGGAAGGTTGTAGCCAAGGGCTGTTAGGGCTAAGACCACCCCTTCTACCTGCATTGTTCCCGGGATTATCATATTTGTACAACACGGCAACTCCACCCATGACCCATTTAAATGTGTCAGGCAAACACAGCCCTTGACCTTGGACAAGGCTCTTTGCTTGTTCTTCTCTACTTCCTTCTCTCGCAATAGTTTAGCAAATCCCGAAGGGAGGATTAAAAATATGGAGGGGATGAAAAGAAGATGCTGTTTTTTTGTAGGGAAAGCTTAAGGAAGTAAAAGGAGAGAGTCTGTCAAGAAGCCACAAGCAATTTGGGTTCTTTAAAGGTGAAAGTGCTACATCACAAAACTGGACATCCAGAGACGCAGTTGCCTCGAGCTTGAAGCACCTTATTGTGATTGTCTAGTTTGAGTGTTGGACACCTACAAAACTGCTCCATACTTTCAGGTTTTACCATTAATCTCATCTTTGTTTCTGGGGTCCTGTGAATAGTGGTCTACAACAACAATAAGCAGCCCATCTTAGATTTTTCTTCTCCAAGGGGAACATCTTCCAACAGCTTCAGGAAATTTGCCAGACTGGTTTCCTTCAACACCTCCCCACCCTCACTTGAAAAAGAATGAAATTACAGGCAACCCTTAACTTATAAAACCCTAGTAAGACCACACCTGGAATACTGCAAGCAATTTTGGTCACCATACTACAAAAAAACCAAGTTAAAACTTTGGAAAAAGTTCAGAGAAGAGCAACTATGATGATCAAAGGCCTGGAGACTAAAATGTATTAAGGACGGCTGCAGGTTTTGGGTATGGATAGTCTAAAGAAAAGAAGAATTAGGGGTGACGTGGTAGCAGTATTCCAGTATTTGTGGGGCTGCCACAAAGAAGGGGGAGTCAAATTATTATCCAAAGCACCAGAGGACAGGACAAGAAACAATGGTTGGAAACTAATCAAAGAGAGAAGCAACCTGAAATTAAGAAGAAATTTCCTAATAGTGAGGACAATTTAACCAGTGAAACAGCTCACCTTCAGAAATTGTGGATGTGCCATCACTGGAGGTTTTTAAGAAGAAACTTCAGTCACTTGTCTGAAATAGCTTAGGTTTTCCTGCTTTAACAGGGGGCTGGACTAGAAGACCTCCAAGGTTCCATACAGTTCTACTCTACTCTACTCTACTCTACTCTACTCTACTCTACTCTACTCTACTCCACTCCACTCCACTCCACTCCACTCACAACAGGGACCAGAATTTCCATGGCTAAGAAATGCTATGGTGCAAAATAGAGTTGTGCCCAGTTTTAATACCTTTTTTCCCCTTGTGTACTTAAGTGTACTGACAATAAACAATTCTGTTGCTTACTTCTCTAATACATCTCTAAAGACAAAGACATTTACAACTGGAATTTAGACACAAAAAGGGTGGGATTGACAAAGAACAACTTCTAACATTATGTAACAATTAGGAACATCACCAGAAATAGAATTGGGATTCCTGGGAAAATTAAGCTATACATTTCTTTACCAATTCACAGGGAGGATCTTATCGTTTCCTTATTTTCAAATATCTGATCAGGTATTGAAATGTGGAAAATTCTCTTCCCAAATAGCAAGATAATAGAGAGAGGTGGTCTATCCAATGATTACATGCCCACATAGAAATATCTTACATTTGGATTTAAGAGATGCTTGTTCAACCAGTCCCATACTTAAATGTTCAAATTAACCCAGATGAATTTTTCACACGAATACAGAAAAATGTGTTCAAATCAATGTACCACATGTATCAAGTTGGCAACCTAATTATACCACTGAAGCGCTTTAGGCTTGCGTCTGATAGTGTAAGTTAAGAGTTTCTTAGCATGGCTTGTATTTAAGCACATTGGATCAATTAAAATCAATTTGACATCTACACACTTCAGGGCTTGGCTAGTTTCAAATCAATTAAAGTCCTTATGACTTTACGATTAGTACCCCAAGGTTATAAAACATTAATGTAAAACTTATTTTTGAACAAAATGCACATGTACAATTCCAGACTTACATTTTGAAGGGAAAAAAAAAGTTTCACCGAACAAGCACTGAACTATTTTTAATTAGGTTTAGACTTCTCTCCACCCCTCCCTTTCTTTTTTTTTCTTTTTTCTTTTTGTAAGCGCACGCTATAATTAGGGTGTGCTGGACAGTTAAATGGAAATGAGGAAGTAGAGTTAACTAGTCCTTGTTGGCATAAAGGCAGCAAAAGGAATAGAACTGCCAAATAAAAATGCAAACAGTAAACAGAGCAGGTAAACAGAGCCATTTGTCTTTGCTTTCATTTGCAAAAATAGATCTTAAATCACAGCAACCATATCTCAATCGTCTCATTTTGTTGAGCTCTGGCACAGTTCTGAATAAAGTAAACTATCAGTAGGATTGGAAAATCACAGGGGACAATTTCCAGAGGGCACTCAGCACCCTCTTCTCTTCCCGTCTCTACACCCAGATCAGGGCAATCTCACAGGGCACTTGGCTCATATGGCAAAAAGAGGGTTGGTGGGGGTTTTATATTTATCCAATATCAGCAAAATAGTTAACTGGCCACATGGGATAAAAGATAGGCAAAAACATAAACAACAGATAACACTTGACATCCTCCCTGCCTCAATGTATCAAAAAGACAGAACTGGAAATAATTCTGCAGGTAACTGGCACAGATAGCCCAATGGAAGGGGCTTTGATTATTCCAAGTTTCACCTTTTTAATGTCGATAACAGCAGAATAGAGATGGAGAGCAGGACATAGGTGGTATTCAGCAGGTTCTGACCAGTTCTGGAGAACTGATAGCTGAAATTTGGAGTAGTTCAGAAAACCGGTAAATACCACCTCTGACTTGCAGTGTGCAGCAGCTGCCAAAAAAGCCAACACAGTTCTAGGCTGCATAAATAGAGGGATAGAATCAAGATCACGTGAAGTGTTAATACCACTTTATAATGCCTGAGTAAGGCCACACTTGGAATACGGCATCCAGTTTTGGTCACCACAATGTAGAAAAGACGTGGAGACTCTGGAAAGAGTGCAGAGAAGAGCAACAAAGATGATTAAGGGACTGGAGGCTAAAACATATGAAGAACAGTTGCAGGAACTGGGTATGTCTAGTTTAATGAAAAGAAGGACTAGGGGAGACATGATAGCAGTGTTCCGATATCTCAGAGGATGCCACAAAGAAGAGGGAGTCAAACTATTCTCCAAGGCACCTGAGGGTAGAACAAGAAGCAATGGGTGGAAACTAATTAAGGAGAGAAGCAACTTAGAACTGAGGAGAAATTTCCCGACAGTTAAAACAATTAATCAGTGGAACAGCTTGCCTCCAGAAGTTGTGAATGCCCCCAACACTACAAGTCTTCAAGAAGATGTTGGATAGCCATTTGTCTGAAACGGTATAGGGTTTCCTGCCTAGGCAGGGGGTTGGACTAGATGACCTCCAAGGTCCCTTCCAGATGGGATGTTCTATCCAACATTCCCTCCTCATCCACACTGTGCATCCAGTAGTGAACCATAATCAATGGAATACTGGAACATTGTTTCCTGGTCTGTTGTCCTGGCGTTTCTCTCAGCCAGAAGAAGCAGTCTCTTGCCTAATACTTGCTGAGTGCATCTGCCACTGTATCATCGACTGGATTTACCTTTTATTTGTCCTTTTTTCTTGCATGTCTTTCACATATGTAGTTTGGCTGGTTATGTGTTGCACATTGTGTTTAAACTGCTTTGTATCTGCAGTTAGCAATAGTACATAGGCTTACATACCACTTAACAGTGCTTTACAGCCCCCTCTAGGTGGTTTACAGAGTCAGCCCATTGCCCCCAACAATCTGGGTCCTCATTTTACCCACCTGGGAAGGATGGAAGGATGAGTCAACCTTGATGCTACATCTCAAGTTGTCTTCTAATCAGGTAGTATTCAGCAGGTTCTGACCAGTTCAGGAGAATCGGTAGTGGAAATTTTGAGTGGTTCGGAAAACTGGTAAATACCACCTAACTGTCCCCCGCCCCCATCTATTTTCCGTGCCCTGAGTCCCAGCTGATTGGGAGGGAATGGGGATTTTGCAGTAACCTTCCCCTGGAGGGGGGATGGAATGGAGATTTTACAGTATCCTTCCCCTGCCACGCCCACCAAGTCACGCCCACCAAGTCATGCCATGCCCACCAAGCCACACCCATAGAATCAGTAGTAAAAAGAAATTGAATCCCACCACTGCCTCTGATGATGTGGTGGTGGGCAGTTCTTTCAGTTTGAAATCTAGCAATAGTTTGTGCAGCTTGCAGGCTTGTTCTGCAGTTTGTATTCAGCCTCTGTAGATCACAACGTTTTGTTTCTTGCTATATCTGGTGACAGGTGCAGCCTCATAAAAGAATATATATTCTGTAATTGATTTCTTACCAGATTTATCTCCAGCCTGAACCAAATCTGTACTGTATATCCAATAGGTTTTGAATTATTAGGAAGAGACAGTTTTAAATTAAATTCTTGTAATGCGTTTGCCTGATCTTTTTACTACTCCAGTCCTCTTGTGATGGCTCACTAGTCTACTCAGCAGTTCAACTGCACTGGCTATGTCTGATCTACTCCCAATTGCAGTGTATATGAGCTTTCCCACAGCTCCCCTATTCTGCTTATTATTGACAACTGCTTTGGATTCTTCATTGTTCAGGTATTTGGCTTCCATGGGCATATAGGTAATCCTTGACCTACAAGGATTTAGTGCAGGGGTGTCAAACTCGATTTCATTGAGGGCCACATCAGGGTTGTGTTTGACTGGGGGGGGGGGCAGTGTGGGCTTGGCTGGTGTGGGTGTGGACAGCTCGATATCAATCATGTTGGTGGTGCCTGTGGTGGCTCAGGTGGGGCTGGGGGCATCCATTGTGTCCAGTGGAGGAAAGTAAGATGAGGGAGAATGCCAAACCATTGTCCTCCAAAGGAGCCTCGCCATCCCTCTCAGGCCATGTGGAGGACCCCTAGATGGAGGTGCAGGCTGTCCAGAGCTCTAGGCCTCTGATGGCGAACCCATGGCATGCATGCCCAAAGTGGCACGTGGAACCATGTTGCCTGGCACGAGCAGCGTTGCCCATCCCTCTTCTAGGTTTCTGTTGCACATGATGATCAGCTGGCCTTCATGCATGCGGCAGTGCCGGAAACTGGAAGAGCTGGTCTTCCATTTTCCAGCATGAATATGCATGCTGGCCCACTGATCGTTGCAAGTGCATGTGTGCCAGTAACCGGAAGACTAGCTGCCCGGTGCGCATGTGCACCCTGAAAACCAGAAGTACATTTTCTGATGCACGCATGCCCTCTTGGCAGCTCCTCTTCTGGGTTGTGTCCTAGACAATTGTGCACATTTGTGCCTCACACATGCATGCATGCTCTCTTTTCGGCACTCGGTGTCAAAAAGGTTTGCCATCACTGCTCTAGGCAGTGGAGGGAAAGTGCCCAGGCCAGGCCAGCCATTGAGCTCCCAGGGCACTTGAACCCCCTCAGCCCAGCTCAGTCCAATCCCACTTTTCCGAGGGAGTGCCCAGCTGCGCTTACCTCCTGTAGGATGCTACTCACTCTCTTTGGCCAGGTTGCACATGGTATGTGTGAGATGGCAAAGTGTGTGGGTCAGAGGGAGGCCCACTCCCTCTCCAAGTGAGGAGACCCAGCTTGGTAATCAAAGCATCATCAGCAATAGGATGGGTCAGGCCGATGCACCACCAGCTGGTCCTTCACTGCTCATGGGGCACCCCCCATGAGCCAGATCTAAGCATCCCCACTCATCATTTTTTTACTCTTATATACAAACAAGGATCAGCTGTCCCTTGTTCAAAGCACCTGGTGTGGAACGTTTGATGTAGCTGAACAGAGCCTGCTCTAGCTGCTTGCTTTAGCCCGTATGTGGATTTTGCAAATTATAGTCTTGTTTTTCTGACTATTCCAGATCTGGTGTTTGCAGGCAGAAAGATGGTCTTAATTATAAGGGCTCCACATGCAGTCTTCTAAATGGCGCTACCCTTCGTCACATTCTGATGCTTGCCATTTTAATTACAGCTGCAAAAACTTTGTCATAGCCCCATCGTGTGTAGCCCTTTACTTAGAACATCAGACTTTATTTTAAAAGCCCATTTGGAGCCAATGGCTTTCTAGCTGTTTTGTAGCTCTGTTAGAATCTATGTTTTGTTTTTGTGCAAGAGTTATACTTCTGTGCTACGCTGTCCCTCTTTGAATTGGGATCAGGCACATCCTTTGCTCTAACTGTGCCCCTGATTCCTTCAAATGGGCTTTCTTTCGTTAGATCTTTGAGATCTTCATAATTGTAATTCTGGGTCTGACCACATGTTATCCTTCTAGATCTGATGTTATTTCAGATTCCTCAGACACATTCCCAGGAACCTGACTTAGCTCTAGCAATATCACTTAGATCAGGGGATGTCAAATTTGGGCCCGCAGACCAAATGCGTCACACCCAGCCCTGGTTTAGTGAAGGTGAAAAAGTTGCGATACATCATGTGACAACAACGTGTCATTGTGAGTTTGACACCCCTTACTTAGACGTACAGTATGTACTGCCCTACCGTGCTTTACAACACCCTCTGGTCAGTTTCCAACGTTAGCATGTTGTCCTTTAACAATCTCGTCCTCATTTTATCGACTTCTGAAGGATGGGAGGGTGCATCAATTTTGAACTCTAGATTGTGGCCAGAATTTGCCTACAATACTGTATTCTAATCACTGCGCTACCAGGGCTCCCATTTTTATTGCTAGGCCATTATTTTTGCCATTGTTATTTGCTGCTTTCCTTTTTGATCTTCCTGGGTAAATCCAGGTGCTCTTGGCAAACCCAGACAGCTTTGCACTAACATCTGTGTATTAGGGTTCATCTGGGATTATTCTTTCATTTATTCATTTAAATGAGCAACACTGCATGTGTTTATTTTGCCACTCTTTAAGGAAACAAATTCATTTGTTCCCAGCATCATTCCTAACTGTGTTATGCAATTTAATTTATCCCTTTCTTCCAATTTCTAAATCCTAATCCTTTATTTTATTTTTAATCTCTGGTTTATCTCTGTGATCTCCTATGCCATTTTGCAGGATTATTATTATGCATGCATTCTGCTGCTCTGTTTTGCTGTAGGTCATAGGGTTTCAACCAATTTGCTTCAATGTGCTCTTTTTTCAACATTTCTTAGCACTCCTTTGCAACTCTGTGAAGTCCATTTTCAGCACAATTTTACAAGTACGTGGCTTAAGATAACATAGACATGTAATTTGCATCAAATTCAAGCAAACTACTATTGGCTTCTTAATGATATTATATTTCTGCTTTCATTATCTCGGTTTAGTATGGTATTTTACACATACCTCAACATTGCATTTGCTAAATTAACTTTTCCTTAGTTTTATACACACACACACACACATGCTTGTAAATACTTCTTTGCTGCAAAAACATTAACCAGATGCGCCACTATCCAGCAAAAAATCTTTTTTCCCCTCTTTCAAATTTAAAATCATGTCCAGTTTGGCAAAAATATTTATTTGCGAAGTTAAGTATTGTTTCTTTGTTTGTGTCTCATTGTGTGTGCAATTCCTATGCAAGCTTGACTATTTTTTAGGACACTTAATCATTATTTATTTATTTATTTATTAAATTTATATTGCCGCCTATTCGCCAATGGTGACTCAAGGCGGCTTACATAATTTAAAACCAAATTAAAAGAAACAATGAAACTAATAAAGCAATCAGATAATTTAATATAATAAAATCACCCCCTTCCACCTCCCCACATCAGCGACAGCAGATCACATGAGCCATTTAATGGGCTCCATTCCACTCTGAGTTCCCCAGGCCCGCTATCAGAACCAGGTCTTCAGAGTCGTCTGGAAGAGGGTTAGAGTGGGGGCCGTTCTAATCTCTGGGAGAATGATGCTCCAGAGAGAGGGAACCGCAATGGAGAAGGCCTTTCTTCTGGATCCCACCAGGTGTATCTCCCTTGGGGATGGAACCCACAGCATTCCTTGCCTCCCCACTCTAATGGGTCGGGTAGATGTGACCGGCAAGAGACGGACCCTCAGATAACCTTATCTCCTTCTATTATTTTGGTTTCAGCTTTGTAAAGTCCATATTCTTTCTTAATATGCCCTCTTTTAGCATAACAATGTAGACTACATTTCTGCCCTTTAGAGAATTCTGGTTCATGTTATGCGGGCAATTATACTCTCTCAGAAATTACTCTGCAAAGTTTGACTAACTCTATAATTTTCTGGCAATGACTGTAATTTATTTATTTATTAATCAAATTTATATGGCTGACTAGCTCACATAAAGTGGCTCTGGGCAGCATACAGCAATCAATTAAAAAAGTAAATGTATAAGACACTCGTGATTAAAATATAAAAAAGCTCACACGGCACAAGAGGGAATAAATGTCATCTTAAAATTTTACTGGTCCTTCACTGGGTCATTCAGGCTTAATATCAAAGTCAGATCTTGAGAGACTTACAGAAAATTATCAGGGATAGAACTAACCAGTGACGAGTTCTGCGGGAACGGACCGGTATGGCCGTACCAGTAGTGGCTGAAAGCATCTGAGGGCGTACTGCTACAGTGGCTTGTTTGGCCCGCCTGCCCACCCGCGCTCTACAGGCTGTTTTTATGCCAAAAGGCACACTGCGCAGGAACGCAAAGTGTGTGGTGCCTGCATGCACCCGACAAGCAGCTGGGTGTCACAGGGGCAGTGGATTGTGCATGCATGCGCAGCGCACATCACCCGTTTGCACAGCGCACGTCAGGCTTGTGCACAGACAGACCGTGATCCGCGTATCGGTAGCAATGGTAAGAGCAACCCACCTCTGGAGCTAACCTCATTTTTTGGGGCCGTGGGGGACAATATTCCATAAAGTCTGTGCCACAGCAGAGAAGGTCAACTTCCTGCAACCTGATAAGGCTAGTTTTGAGCAGATGAGGCCCACAGCAATGCTTTTGTATCAGGTCTGATGGGACAGACAGATATAATATAATGGCAGTTCTAAAACATTAGAAAGGTTCACACTGTTTTTCTTAATCTTCTGAATAGAGAGATACTCTGACAGATGTTCCATTAATCTTCTATTTCCTGATGCTTTCAGATGTATGCGTTGCCTGCATTAAAGTATCATAGCTCATTCTTGAATATCCATATGTCTGTCTCAGTTCATCCCAGATCGCCTTTCCTGAAGCACAGTTTTGAATCATCTTAAAAGTTTGCCAACTTTAGCTTCAGGATTATGATTTCTGTAATCCACCCATTTCGTCCAAGCTATCCTGCCTGAATGGCATCTGAAACACAGCATTTCCTGGCCCTTTGTGCGGTCCAGTTGCTCATGTAGTACCTCCATCCTCAAGGTTTTTTCTTCTCATCTTCAAGCATGAGATTTTTTCTGGTATCATGTCATACCCATTTTTAAAAATGGGTATGATATTTTTGAAGAGGTCAAAAAAATTGCTCTTCAGTTACAATGAAGCCCTACTTCGTATCCTTATTGTGTCGGTTCTGAGCTGATGCTTGACTAAATGTCTTGAATTTAAGAAATGGGGTGCTTTTTGATTGGATGCTGTGATGGGTTCTGAACAGAGATGGTATTCAGTAGGTTCTGACCAGTTCTGGAGAACCGGTAGCAGAAATTTTGAGTAGTTCAGAGAACAGGTAAATACCATCTCTGACTTGCCCCACCCCCATCTATTCTCTGCCTCCCAAATCCAAGCTGATCAGGAGGATTTTGCAGTAACCTTCCCCTGAAGTGGGGTTAGAATAGAGATTTTGCAGTATCCTTCCCCTGCCACGCCCACCAAGCCACGCCCACCAAGCCACACCCACAGAACCAATTATAAAAAAATTTGAATCCCACCACTGGTTCAGAATTTAATTTTGGGTTCTTTCTGGGCTCATAAGCCTTATGATGGAATATTATTATTGGTAATTGATCCATCCTCCATTCTGCACCATAAAGGGATTAATTTGGTGGACAGAATGATATATACAACAAGATGAAAGAGACCTTAACTCAGATTCTAGCCCAGCTATAAAGTTCAGGAACCAAACATGTTTTTAATAATAGGGTGGTCATGATTATTTGACATCATGTTTTGCAAGGATGTTTTGGTTTTTTTTCTTTTCCTTTGTTTTTGTTTTAAAATAGAAATGGATGATAGGTGGTAGCTAATTTAAATCCTGTTCTTAGAATTTTATGATGGGGATTTTGAACAATTTGTGTGTGGGGGGGGCTGTTTTGGAAATATAACTGATATTGCTAAGCCTATTCAAATCACAGGGTCAGCAGGGTGGATTTTTTTTTTAAAGGTTAAATTTGTATGCTGCCCATCTCAGTATCCCAGGTTCAGCAACCCACAGCTCTGGATGTGGCTCTTTCATCCCTCTGCTGCAGCTCCCTGTCGCTGGTTGGCTCCACAATTGATAGGGCTTTCAGTTAGGAGAGGTAGAAGAAAAAGGATGCCACACTAGAAGAAGACTCTATGGTGGGGGACCGGACTTTCAGTCAGCAGAGGAAAAAGGACACCGCTATAGGAGGAGACTCTATGGTTGGGGAACCGGACTTCTGGTCGGTTCCAGAATTGAACAGGGGTCTTCCAGTTAGGAGCTTTGTGGCTCTTTGAATGTTTAAGGTTGCCCACCCCTGCACTATCCAGTTGGATTAGAAGGGGGTACAAATTCAAAACTCCTGCTCAGTGGAGGAAACTACAACAGTTGGTCTCTATTTAAACACATCCATACTTTTCTTGGTAATTGGCTCCGCTCTCCAACTTCTTTTACTGTAAGGAAAAACTTTAGCAATAAAATTCAGTTGGACTCCTTTCTCCCTAGTCTGCATTCTGGAATGACAGACATTTTGGGTGAGACATCCCTCAAATAGTTTGAGAGTGCTATAATATCTGCCTTAGTCTCTTCTTTTCAAGACTAAGTGTTCCCAATTATTTCAATCTTTCTTCATTGTTAGATTCAATTCCTTGATCATCCTCATTACCCTTGTCTATTTCAGTTAGAAATCTCCTCAGACAGGGATTTACAGCCTGATCTCTCCCCCACTGGATTGGGGGAGAGTATTTTGTACTGGCAAAGGATTCAATCCCATTTGTTGAATTAGCTGATTCATAGCTGTAGTTAGAGTATCCATCTGTACTGCCACTTGTTCTCCATGTTACAGCAAGTCAGTAACTAATCGTTTAAGCATAGTTGGCAGCCCTCCATATGCGTAGCCAATGCTTTGGCTACTCCATTCTACGGATTCTGAATAATGAACTCTCCACTTGCTGGTAAGGGAGTAAAGTCTGATATATATATGTAGTGAGAGCTTGTCAAGCTGTAAGACTTCCTCCAGAGGCAATTAGTCTTTGGCTAGGAAATATTGATTGTGTACAGGAGGCAGCAGCCATATCGGCTGCTGACCATCTTTGAGCTGGTGGGAGAGATTTTATACAAGATCTATCCAGTCCACATGCTTGAGAACCATTAATAGAACTACTCCCTACGAAGGTGGGGTTTTTTTGAAAAGGCAACTGCACTTTCTTAGTTTTTAAAAATGTTTTGCTTCTCAACCAAGAAGCTTCTTCAGTTCTGACTGAATGGTGGAGGGTGGAAAGATTTATATTTTTTGCAATTAGCAAAGTTAGCTCTCTGAGAGTCGTTGAAGCCACTGTTGGCCAGCGGCCAGCAGAGCTGGTGACAGACTCAGACAGTGAGGAGGTTGGAGAGGAACGTGGGCCAGTCCTGGAGTCTGGGGAAGGCTCTGATGAGCGCTCTGTGCTGGAGGCAGAGATGGGGCCAGGGCCATCCGACAGTTATTAGCTGCCTTTGGAGTCGGAGATCAGTGGGGCAGAAGAACAGCTGGAGCTTGTTCTAGATGTGTGCGTGCACAGAGCTGTCATGAGAAGGGAACAGTTAAGGTGCAAGGGCCAACTCAGGAGTAAAGGCACAGTTAGACAATGAATGGCCCCTCTCATAGGGAATAAAGAGGAGCAAAAGCAGAGTGGAGTTTGCAGGAGACAGTTAGTTTGTTTAATTAATGTGAAATTTTGCTCATGACTCTGAGAGTTGTGTTTGGAAGATATCAGCCTGGCAGCTCTGCAAACCTGATAAGGTCTGTGGTTGTAAATTCACCCTTGAAAGACTTTTTGCCGTGACTTTGCTGGATGTGAATGAGAGGAAATCACATTAGCTTAATAAAAACTGCTTTGTGATTTTGTGAAGCCCAGGGCAGAACAGCCACATGGGGGGGTTATCTATACCATCAGGATTACCTGAATCAGAGTGCTAAAGACCAGATCACTGCAAATAATATAAATCCTTCCATTCCCCACCATTCAGTCAGAACTGAAGAAGCTTCTGGATGAGAAGCGAAATGTTTTCAGGGATAAAACCAACAAGGTCCATCTGCCTTTTGAAAAGCACTTTTGGGACAACGGTGACCTGGGTGAACAAGAATCTCCATTGACTTTTACCCACCAAGAAGACAAGTTTTGGATTTCCTTTTCTGCCTTTCCCTAGTCCAGGGGTCTGCAAAGTTGGCTCTTTGAAGACTGGTGGACTTCAATTCCCAGAATTCCCCAGCCAGCCTAGCTGGCTGGGGAATTCTGGGAGTTGAAGTCCACCAGTCTTCAAAGAGCCAACTTTGCAGACCTCTGCCCTAGTCCAATGATGGCAAACCTGTGGCATGTGTGCCACAGGTAGCATGCGGAGCCATTTGTCAGGGCACATGAGGTGTTACCCTGTGAGCTGCCCAGTGCACAGGTGCGCGCTGGCCAGCTGACTTTGGCCTTCCTTTGAGGCCATTTTTCGCCCTCCGGAGGCTTCAGGAGCTTCCCTGAAGCCTCTGGAGGGCGAAAAACCAGCCCTACAAGCAAACTGGAAGTCCGTTCCCTAACTTACAAAGCCTGGGGAGGGAGAAAAAAGCATGCTAAAAACAGGAGGGAGCACTGGCCGTGCTCACATGTGCGCTGGGGTTGTGTACATAGCATTATGGGTGTGGCACACCCGCCCACGACCCCCCTGCGCTCCCCCCACTTTTGGCACGCAAGCCAAAAAAGGTTCGCCATCACTGCCCTAGTCTCATCTGTCCCATGTTGACATTCTCTGCATTTCTGTTCTCCTATCTGGGTAGCACCCACATATTACACCAGAATCATCCTGTCATTCAGATAATCCTGACGCCTTTTAAAGGAACTATTGATGAGCAATACAATACAATAGCAGAGTTGGAAGGGACCTTGGAGGTCATCTAGCCCACCTCCCTGCCTAGGCAGGAAACCCTATACCCAGGATGGCGAACTTATGGCACGGGTGCCACAGGTGGCACGCGGAACCATTTCTTAGGGCACGCGAGGCATTGCCCTGTCAGCTCCGGCACGCATGTGTGCGCTGGCCAGCTGATTTAGGCCTTCTTTTGAGGCTGTTTTTCACCCTCTGGAGGCTTCAGGGAAGCTCCTGAAGCCTCTGGAGGTGGCGGGGAAGGCTGTTTTCACCCTCCCCAGGCTACTAGAAAGCCTCTGGAGCCTGGGGAGGGCGAAAAAAGCGTGCCAAAAGGAGGAGGTTGCGCACATAGCATTATGAGTGTGGCATGCTCACGCATGACCCCCCTGCCCTCCCCTCGCTTTTGGCACGCGAGCCAAAAAAGGTTAGCCATCACTACCCTATACCAGGGGTCTGCAAAGTTGGCTCTTTTAAGACTGGTGGACTTCAACTCCCAGAATTCCCCAGCCAGCCATGCTGGCTGGGGAATTCTGGGAGTTGAAGTCCACCAGTCTTAAAAGAGCCAACTTTGCAGACCCCTGCCCTATACCATTTCAGACAAATGGCTATCCAACATCTTCTTGAAGACTTGCAGTGTTGCACTCTTAGTATGTTTTTCAAACAAGTCAGATACTGACAGAGGAGAATATTTGTAGCTGGGGCTTGAACTGTGGGGTCCTTGGTGCTCACTGAGCTTGGTTGGCTGTTTTCTTGCAGACATTTCATTACCAACCTAGGTAACATCTTGAGTCCTAGCTGATATGATCTAGTTTGGTAATGAAATGTCTGCAAGTAAACAACCAAGCTCAGAGAGCAGCAAGGACCCCCACAGACTAGTCAGAGTTTGTAAGTCATCCAGCAGTTTGGCACATGCCTTCACTGAAGTCAATTTATATTACACCCACAGGATTCCCACAAAATGTTAAAAAGACATCCAGATTTTAAAAAGTTGCCTTTGGGGAATTATTGCATTGTTTTGAAGTAGAGCACTTGTACTTTTCTGATATCAGTGTCAATCTCATTGGCCCGTGGTACCTCGGATCTCCCAGCCACCCCACCCATTTAGAAAACATAACATTTATCTTCTTTCTGTCCTCTGGCTCTTCGTTAATTCCTCAGGGTGATAAAAAACCGTATGTCCAATTTGAACAGATGATCTACTATTTCTTTCAATACCCTGGGACAGTGATGGCAAACCTTTTCGGTACCGAATGCCGAAAAGGGAGTGTGTGTGCATGTGCATCCGGAAGAGGAGCTGCCCAGGGGGCATGCATGTGCTGGAAAATGAACTTCCTGTTTCCAGCGTACACACATACACACCAGCCAGTCTTCAAGTTACTGGCATGCAGGCACACGCAATGATCAGCGGGTGTGCATGCTCACGCTGGTAAATGGAAGAACAGCTCTTCCAGTTTCTGGCACTGCCGCACGCCATCTGATCGTCACACGCACATGCATGCCAGAAATCCAGAAGAGGAACGGGCAATCCTGCATGTGCCAGGTGTCATGGCTCTGCATGCCACTTCGGGCATGTTTGCCATAGGTTCACCATCACAGCTTTAGGATGAAATGTAGATTTAAACTCACCAAAAGAAAACAAATATTCTCTGACTGTCACAATCACAAGTGTCATCCAGTCCCTTCTTTGTTGTCTTCAAAATTTGAGCCTTGGTGGCGCAGTGGTTAGAATGCAGTACCGCAGGCTACTTCTGCTGACTGGCAACTGACTGCAATTTGGCAGTTCGAATCTCACCAGGCTCAAGATTGGCTCATCCTTCCATCCTTCTGAGGTGGGTAACGGGAGGATCCAGATTGTTGGGGGCAATAGGCTGTCTCTGTACACCGCTTAGGGAAGGACTGTAAAGCACTGTGAAGTGGTATATAAGTCTAAGTGCTATTGCTATATATGTTCTTTTTTGAAGAGACTGGGGGAAAATACTTGTGTTGATCTGCCCTTCTTTGTTCCAGTGTTTTGAATGTATTAAAAGATGCTCAATAGGTTGTCATCATCATAGCATAGCTATCCTACCTCACACGTCCCTTCGGCCGATTCGCTCCCACAGAGAGGGACTTCTCCGGGTGCCGTCCACTAGACAATGCCAGCGGGCGACACCCAGGGGAAGGGCCTTCTCTGTGGTGGGCCCTACCCTCTGGAACGACCTACCCCCCCAATCTTAGAACAACTACGGACCTCCGCTCCTTCCGTCAGCAATTAAAGACCTATCCTTTCCAGCAGGCCGGCCTGGCCTAACCTACCGTACCTAGCCTATAGTTTTTAGTAGAGAAATTATTTAATTGGGTTTTAGGTACAGTTTTAAAGGGGTATATTTTAGCACAGGGTGTTAGTATTTAATATAGTTTTAATTATTTATTATTGTTATATGTATATGTTTTTTAAATTTCCTTTGCACCGCCCCAAGCCCCTTCGGGGAGAGGGGGCGGTTAATAAGTCTAATTAATAAATAAATAAAATAAAGATGTAGCTATGTTACTATTTTAACTGGGTTTTTAAATCATGCTTTTAGCACAGGTTAACCTTATTTAATACTAGTTTTAATTCTTGGATTGTTGTATTTTTATATTTTATAATTCCTGTGCACCGCCCCGAGTCCCATGTTCGGGAGAGGGGGCGGTATATAAAACTAATAAATAAAAAATAAAAAATCAGTCTTTACCAACATCTGTTCAATTTGAACTTTTCCCTTTTTTTGATACATTCTCTATGTCTCCAGGCTAGCTGCCTCTATTTTTTTCCATAGAGACCTGCCTTTCTTTCCAACTCCTAAAAAGCTCCCTTTGTTGTATTCAGATTTATATGACACATTGGGGGGTTTTGCTCTCCCCCCATTTTTGTCTCATTAGTATTGAATATTTTTCCTGCTTTTTAGGGTCTTTCAACCATCTTGAACTTATTTTCTCATTAATTTCTCCTGCCATAGAATCCCTCCTATCATTGCACTGAATTTTTTAATAATCCGCTTTTTTTGAAGTCCAGGTGATGTCTTTCGCCTTGAATTATTTCCTTTTAGGCAATTTTCCACGGTGGATTATAAACTTCTTTTTGGCAGTTTGGATTGCGTTGTGCAGCCTGATCCTTTGGGTCTTGTGAAGCCAGATGCACTTGCTTATTTTTCAGGAGGTGTGAGAGTATAATCTGACTCTGGGACCAGAGTATTTGTGAAACTCACTCGGCAAAACATAGCTAAGTTTGGCTCCTTTTGCAGCCTGCCACCATAGTTATGCATGTGATGATCTTGAGAAAGATCTTGGAACCTTTGACTTAAATGTATTTTAAACAAGCTACTGTGAAGCAGGCTTGTTTTTCTGATGAGTTGGTAATCTTGACAGAGTAGACAGACTGTACTTTTACATTTTCGATTGTTGTTTGGCTTTGCTGCACAACTACAGACCATTTTAATGCAGAATAAAAAATAAATGCCAGTGCAGTCTCTTTCCTCCTTCTAGTCCAGCTCCTTTCCCTAGCAAATCTCCAGATTGTCCTTCACTGTATTTCCACTTCACTGCTTCAAATTGCTGAGACAGTAAATCTTTAAAAGTGCTTCTGGAGAGACAAGACCAAGAGTTATGATCAGGCACTGCTGAATGATTACAGTTCAAAGTCTTCCCGGATACGGGCGAGTGGCAGAAGGGGCTGTTATTTGGTCAGCAAAGGTACAAGGGGGTCATTAGTGTGTGTGAGCATGGCAGATAACTGGGTCAATTTGGATTTGCTACTCAGCTGACAAGATGGAATTGCCACTCTTGGTCCGCTATCAATAATTAGGTTTTATAACTGCCATTTAGAACACTGGCAGGCTATGCTTTCCTGCTTGGGTTGTGAAGGGGATAGTGTGCATGTGTGGGTCTGTCTGCGTATGTGTGTGTGTTTGACACAAATTCAGCTGCTAGATGCAGCCTTTGTGAAACTCATCCATTCAACTAAATTTAATTATACATTTACTTATACATTTACCACACTTATAGCATATAGGTAGTCTCTCGACATACAATAGGGACCAGAATTTCTAAGCAAGGGAGTTATCAAGTAAGTTGCACCCAATTTTACAACTTTTTTTTCACCATGGTTGTTAAGTGAATCACTGGAATTGTTAAGTGAATTACGTGGTTGTTGAGCAAATCCAGCTTCCTCCATTGACATTGCTTGTTGGAAGTCAGTTAGGAAGGTTACAGATGGTGATCACATTATTCCAGGAACTGCAACCATCATGAACACTCACTGGTTACCAAGCACCCAAATGTTGATCATAGAACTGTGGGGATGTTGTAAGTGCGAGGACCAGCTGTAAATTGTTGCTAAATGAATGATGGTAAGTTTAGGACTACTGTTCTGACTCCCTCCTTCACAAGACAAATGACTAAACTGATTGATACTTGGCAGTTTGCCCAGACTGACCTCGACTAGACTTCACACACACGAAAGCTTTGACTCTTCAGATGATACGTTGTTTCCTGTAAACCTACTCTTCACAGAGGATTTCTTTTAAAGCCTCTTGGGAGGGGCCGGTCAATTAGGCAGCTGATACTCATTATCTCCTCCGGTTGTGTCTTTCTGCTAATTGACGTTGCCTCCTCTCGATCCTTCTTAGCCTGACATCAGGGACAAACTGGGTTTCCTCCTCCCCACTACACCAAGCCCCAGATGCCTCCTGATGCCTAGCCGGGCTCTCTGCTCTCTCACTCTCAGCCTCCTCCTCTAGAGCAGACTTATAGGAATCCTCACTAGAGGAGTCCATCAGCAGCTCATCGGAGCCGGCTGGGCCACAACAGACTACTATACATACAATTGAATAAAACCAAGAAAAGTGATTGTCCCTGTTGGGCATGTTCTGTTGTCCTTTGTGACTGTCATGTTATACAGCAGGGGTGTCAAACTCACATTGTCATCACATGACATATCATGACTTTTTTCCCCTTAGCTAAACTGAGCAAGAGCTCACAGGCCACGAGTCTGACAACCCTGTTATACAGGAATCTTGTGTGCATCTTTTCAAGGCAGGGCCCTCCTTAGTCAGTGAATGATATCCTGCGATCTGCCCTTCAAAAACAGGTGGTAGAGCTGAGGGATAGAAAAGCAGTTGCAAACATATCATTTGATGTAATGCAATTTTAATTAAATTAAAGATAGCTATCATGAGGACACCTCAAGTTGCAAATTATTACACGGTTAAGCTTTCGTTTGACTTAGATATGGCATAGGAGATGTGTAATTAAATCCTCCTTGTGCTTTAGTGGTGTATGAAGATATCCAATGGGCAGCAACACCTCTTTCATTATTCTAGAAACTATATATATAGACAGCTGACGGGTAGAAACTATTCATTTTTTTTTTTATATTGAAAAAGTTTTATTGGTTTTTACAATTTTCCAAAGGGGTAGGGAATACAGAAACATTTTAAGAACTTTCGCGTCAGAATCATTGGCCCTTCCAGGGCTTCATAATAAAATATTTAAAAAAAACGTTTTTCCAAAAATACTACAAGGTGAAAATAAGTACGTTTCCTAGATTCTCAATTCTATGCTAGCAGTCGTGTGCAAACATCCAGATATAAAGTTTATAAAATATTAATAATAATAAAAAAAAGCAAAGTTATTTTTTCGATCTAAGTCTCTTGGCAATTGTATCTTCTTTTTCTTCTCCCTGGCCCCCAGCGGGCGGGGCCGTGGCCCCCTCCGTCCCCCCTGGATCTTCCCCCAGGATAGAGGAATGTTTTTTAAGAAAGGCTTCCGCCTCAGCAACTGTTTTAATCCTTACTCTTCCTTCATCCCAGAACACCAGCATCCCTTCCGGCATCGCCCACTTAAACCAGGTCCCGTGGTCAAACAATTTTTTAGATAAGAAGGAATACCTCCTTCTCATCTCTCTAATCTTTTTTGGGATCTGCTTCAAGATGACGACTTCCTTTTGTTGGTAAATTAACGCCCCCCCTCTCTGCGCCTTCAAAATTCCCTCTCTGGTTGACCTTCTAACAAATTTAATATGTATCTCTCTGGGTACTTCATTTATCCTGGCATATGTCGAATTTATTCTGTAGACTAGGTCAATGTCCCCCCTGATCTCATCTTTAGGTTTATGTAAATAGTTTGCTAAAATTGTACTCATAAGTTCAGGAAGACATTCACCAGGTTCTTCAGAAATATTCTGAAATCTTAAAAAATATGACATCCTTTCAAAATCCATCCTAGACATATGACCAGACAAATCTGCAATTTCAGTGTTAACATTTTTAAGTTCTCCCTTTGCCCCAGCCAACCCCCCTTCCAGCTCCTCCGTCTTCTGTGTGTTCTCCAGCACTTGCTTCCGTGTTTCCAGAAGATCCTTCTTAAAACTATTATTATCTTCTCGCAAAGCTTTAATTTCATGCACCAGAGCTTGTAACACTGATTCCAAAGATGACATTCTTTGTTCCAATCCTGCCAGTTCTGATTTAGATGCCATGGTAAGCTGTTAAAGTCAGTGCCACTAAGATGGCGTTTTTTGGGTGGGGCCGTTGAAGCAGGTCAGGAGAAAAACAGTTCAAATGAATGTAAAAAGTTCAGGACCCAGCAGAGAAACACTATTCACAGTCAATAATTATAGCAGAGAAGGCACTCCAGAGAAGGAATCAATTAATCCAAAAACGTCTTCATTAGTATAGAGAGAGAGTCCAGTTCACAAGAGATGTTGGTAATTTTTCAAAAATAAAAATAATCATTCAGGAACAAAGGGAACCATCCTCCACCGCCCAGTCTGAGAGCCAGCCGGAGAAAATAACAAAAGAAAAATTGTATCAAGCCAGCTGGACTTAGATACATTGTAAAGAAACAAGCCGCAAATCACTTTCACTTAGTTAAAGCAGTCCGGATACAAAATATCCGCTCCCTCGCAACTGGGAGCCATTTCTAAACGCCGCTTTAAATCCGAGGGGGGGTTTAACAAACAAACACCCCCCTCTACATTCTTTCAGTCCAGGCTGCCAGCACAAATAATGTTACAAATCACTCACTCTTCACCTCGCCGCCAAAGCCCCGGGGAGCCTTCCGACCCGACATTCAGCTTTTAAATTCGCTGTTCGTTGCCGTCCTCCATTGGCGAAGGGAAACCCCCCTGCGGCATGCCTTCTCTCATCTAGGCCGAAGACAAGGGCCGTTTTCCCGCCGCCGCAGGGAAAAACAAACCCAGGCGAGCCAGCCCTACGGGAGGCCCCCCAAAAAGGGGGTGCCTCGCCCCCAATGGGGGCAGAAAAAAGGACAAAGCGGCGACCGAGTCAAAGACTCGCCCGTTACCGCTGGAAGGCGGAACCGGAAGTCCACTATTCATATTTTTTCATCTCAAGTGTCTTTTCAGACAAATATGAGGGCGCATAAAAAGAGAAAGAGGTTATCACGCCCTCCAGAAATACTATAGAGCCACAAGTTTCTCTAGAAAGCTGATGGGATCTGTTGCAGTGAAACCCTCACATTCTTCTCAACCTTTACATACAGTATATAGAAATAAACAATATATTACAGGATTATCTTAGTTTACTATCACCAATATAGTTACTAAAATCCAAGCAACTAGCTGCAAGGACCAAAACGTCTTATTCATTGCTCATATCTAATGGCATACGCAGATATCTGCAGCTTAGAAATAGACATATAATAGAGTGGCCCATTCAGTTCTCAATTGCAGAAATGTAGTCTGATACATAAATATTACATACTGGATTTTAACAGTAATTACAGCATGCTCAATTGGCTCATGAAAACAATTGCAGTCTTAAGACTGACATACAGTAGATACTTTTAAAAAATGCTCTACTGAACACATTTTCTATATGTTCCCAAGTGGTCTAAGACAGTGATCTCCAACCTTTCCCTTGGGGGTCTGGCCTGGCCTGGCCCGGCACATGGAGGGGAGGGCATGTGAGTGGCAGGTGCACAGGCACACACAGCTCCATTGATGCAAGCAACGGACATGTTCGAAGCTCCATTCACATGAGTGATGGGTAAATGCACGCGTGTGAAGGTCCACTTGTGTGATCGGTGGGCTTTGCCCTGGGGGTTGGACATCCCTGGTCTAAGACACTCAACAAATATCACTATTTGTGCTTGATGTGGTACCTATAGTCTTTAGTATGCTCTTTCCCTGTTTGCAAATTTGTTCTATGGTTATATAACTAGCTTTTAAAAGAAATGTCCCACATTTTATACTGTTTACTTCAAGAAATTCAAGAGATACAGTTTGATATATCTGTTTGGATGGAAGTAACTATGAGCTGAATTTTTGCTGTTTAAATATCTGTTTCTGAGCTTACACAATTTGTCCCACCCACCCCAAAAGGCATTAAGCAGTAAAATGTTTCTCTGACATGAGCATTTCATTTATAAAGAAAACTTTTTATTAAAAAATGAAAGTGCTTGCAAATATTTTGGGAGGAAATTGAATGCTTTGTTGTTCTCCAAGCTCTAGTTCTGCCTGATAAAGTTAAAATATTCTGTTTTTAAAAAATAAAATAGTAAGAGAGAGATGTATATAAACCTGGGAGGATTTGGTTATTTCAAGGATAAATTCCATTCCAAAATCAAACTTGTTCTCTGGGGAATAAGCTAAAATGCTTGGCATTTCAGAGTGCCCTGTACAAAGCACACCTTCGTAGTTTTTACCATATGGTTTTAGTTCCTACAAAATTGTATCCGGTCCCTCCTAACTTCCTTTGTTTCTGATACACAATTTATTACAGGAAGAAAGAATGGGCTTTAAACTAAGTGATCATATGAGAAGGAAACTGTATACAGCCTGAATTTTTATAAAATGAAAATATCCCCTGTGCCTGCACACATAAATGCGTACACAAAAGATCTGAGATGCAGGAAACATATTTTTATATATTACAAGATATTTTTAAGAAAAATCTAGTTGAAAAGAAATGTAAGAATTATTTCCGGATAAAAGGGAGGGACGGAGAAAAGAGAGACAAAGGTGCTATTTTTAATCTTCACAATTGGCAAACAAATTTCAAATTTAGGTAGGCTCGATAGTGTTACTTTAAACTTTGCCATCTTTTTTTTGCAAGGAACCAGAATCCCTTTTGAAGCTTGTTCACATTCCAATTCCCCTTCCAGTTTAAACATAATGGAGCTTCGGAAATCTCTGCCCTAGCTAATTCATTGCCTTGCCTGCTGGCAACAAGCTGTGACTGATTGGATAGATTAGGCAATAGATTCATAACATCTATCTATTCCATTTACCCGTTTAAATAATTTAAATTGTTTTTATACCACCCGTGTTGGCTTCTTTAAGTGATTGTTTGCCGAAATTGCTGCTGTCCCTGGACAATTGCCACATATATAGGAAAAATATAGCTGTCGGTAGAATGTATGCATATTCATTCGTAGTGCATGTCCTTAGTAGACAGCCATTAGTTTTCTAATCACTGGGATTTAGTGTCAGTTCTTCTGTACTATAGTGGAGCACAGAGGTGACCTTGGAGAAGGTATGCAGCAACTGTTAATGAAACATGAGCCTAGCCTGGGAAAACAGGAAAGGGTGGAAAAGAAGCTGAAGACCAATCTACCTTGCCTTGACCTTTTTTGGTGTAAGAGGAAGGGAGGAGAAAGGTTATCAGGCTCTCAAAATTCTTTTAGTATAGCCAATACCAATAAAATGGAGTTCTCATGGTACAGCCTATGTCTTTTAGGAATAATTGTTAGGCAGAGAAGGTGCTGATCTTTTGCCATCCCTGAATAACTTGGCTCTCCTTCTATATTATTTACTTATTAAAATGTTGGCACCTATAATCCAATTGGTTTGTACTGTATTGTCCTGGGGACTTGAATGGATCTGATTTTTATAGCCATTCCCCCATGTTTGGCTGCTCATCTGCAGTTGCACCGAGTAGTAGAATTTTTTATAAATCTAGGATCCTGAGTAACATTTAGGTTGCAAGCCCTGAAATATTCTAGCTCCCTTGATCTATATCATTTCTCATATACAGGCAGTCCTTGACTTACCACCACAATTGAGCTCGAAATTTCTATTGCTAAGTAAGACAGTTGTTAAGCGAGTGTTGCCTCCTCCTTGCCACAGCTGTTAAGTGAATCCCTGCAGTTGTTAAGTTAGTGACAGGGTTGTTAAGTGACTCTGGCTTCCCTGCTGACTTTGCCTGGTTGCAAAAGGTGATCTTGTGATACTGGGACAGTGAAACTATCATGCCCATTGCCAAGCATTTGAATTTTGATGACATGAGCCTGGGGATGCTGCAACAGTTGCATGAAAAATGGTCGTAAGCCACTTCTTTCAGTGGCGTATCTTTGACTGGTTATTAACAAATGGTTGTAAATTGAGGATGGCCTTAGGTGCTTTGGGGACCCTCTTTTGGTACACCAACCATATCCATGATCTTCCAACTCACACTCCATCCATGATTAAAACTTCCCCCAAAACTCCTCACTTCCTGGGGGACAGTCCTTTTTGATAGATGGATGCTTCGATTCCTTCTAGGAAACTTATGGCTTTTCCTGGCTCTCCGCAACCCACCTGGGCCCTGTTTGGCTGGGCGCCTCCCATCACCACCGTTCAACTTACCCTTGCAGGAATGTAATGAAGCTGAGCGGCTCCACTGCTCCATCCAAAGGCACGAAAACGGAACACAAAAGGAGGAACCCGGGATGGGGGCGCCATGTGCAACTGCAGGGCAGAAGTGTGCATGTGCAATCTGGGCTCTGCAATTTCCCATGGCCCCCCACCATGTTTTGGGGGGTTGCAGCTGGTTCCTCCTTCCCCCCTTGTCTCGAGCCAGGCTCGGGTGAACTTTCCTCCCTCCCTCTCGCTCTGCTTGCACAGTCCAGCACTTCCATCTGGACTTTTTCCTATCTCACCCCCCTTTCTTTCCCATTGTTCTCCCCCCACTCACCCACTGGGTTTATAAACACAGGCATGGCCTCTGAGCTGCAAAGTTGATGGCTTCGATTCCTTCTAGAAAATGTATGACTTTTCCACACCCTATAATCTCCAGTGGTCTATTTTTGAGAGTTTTTCTCCTCTCTTTCCTCCCCCCCCCCCTTCCCTCCTTCCCCACCATTTTGGTGGGCGTGGCTTTGGGCGGGTCATGTGACTGTGAGTGTGTGTGAGTGATGTCAAGCTGGCCACACCCACTCAGTGACATGCCCACCACCTAACCACACCTACAGAATCGGCAGTAAAAAACCCAGCACTGAAACTAAGGTACAGACCTCACCCCTAAAGCACCAGCTTCTTTCTTATTTATTTATTTATTTATTTATTTATTTATTTATTTATTCATTCATTCATTCATTCATTCATTCATTCATTCATTCATTCATTCATTCATTTATTTATTTATTTATTTGGACTTTTATACCGCCCCCTCTCTGGGTAGGACTTCTTAACTTTACTTACAGGGAAGACAAGTAGAGATTGAGGAGAAGAAGCAATGGATGGAAACTAAACAAGGAGAGAAGCAACCTAGAACTAAGGAGAAATTTCCTGACAGTTCAAACAATGAATCAGTGGAACAGCTTGCCTCTAGAACTTGTGAATGCTCCAACACTGGAAGTTTTTAAGAAGATATTGGATAACCATTTGTCTGAAATGGTATAGGAGTGTAATGCGAACCTCTGGCACGCGTGCCATAGGTGGCACCCAGAGCCATCTCTGCGGGCATGCCAGACATCACCCCAGCCTAGTTCCATCACACATGTGTGAGCGCGCCCCCACCCTCACCCCCGCACATCCCGTTTTGGGCCTGGAAAGCTTCTTCCACCAACCTGGAAGCAGAAAATGTACAAGGGGGTAGGGAGCATGTGCATGGGATGCTCGCACATGCTTGGGGGGAGGGGCACGTGTGTGGGGCAGGGAGCATGCATGGGGGGTTTCGTACATGCCCACGTGCTTTGGGCACTCAGCACCAAAAAAGTTAGCCAT
The DNA here is from genome assembly GCA_039707465.1 of Rhabdophis nuchalis. Classification (NCBI taxonomy): domain Eukaryota; kingdom Metazoa; phylum Chordata; class Lepidosauria; order Squamata; family Natricidae; genus Rhabdophis; species Rhabdophis nuchalis. The sequence goes on from CM077646.1 coordinate 58,730,494, forward strand.
CACTTGTATAGGGTATCTGCCTGAGCAGGGAGTTGGACTAGTAGACCTCCAAGGTTCCTCCCAACTCTGGTTATTCTATTCTATTCTATTCTATTCTATTCTATTCTATTCTATTCTATTCTTCAAATAAAAGAGACTAGGTTTTTTTCTTCTAGAGTGTTTTGTTAGTAACATTTTTTTTTGGCCTGCTGCAGCTCTTGTCATTTTGGTCAGCATTCTTATCAAAAATCAACAACAAGGGTGTGTTGCTACCTTTCTTTCCCCTGCAACAGCCCACCTTTGGAAAAAAGGACTTTAGCAGTACTATCAGCAGGATTTTCAAAAAGTCAAGATGGACCCTTTAAGACCCTTCCCTTTTTATGTGTGTTAATGCATAGCAAAACAGGAGCAGGGTTTCAATTACATGTGTGGGATTGTTATTTCCCAACCCCCAGCCTGCAGATGCCGTTGATCCTTGACCCTTAGAGAAACTAATCAGAATATGGCTCATTTTGGCTTGCTTGATTTGTTATCACTGGTTCTATAAAAATCTTAGCTGATTTTATATCAACTGCTTACCCTGTTTCAGATTTAAGTGTATATATTGGGAAAGTACTTTGCGTAAGAATAATTAAGCCATTTCACCCCTCCCCAGTTTGCTTTTCGGATTCTTGTAAAATGGGTTTCTTTTAAATTAAAGTAGCTAATTCTATGTTTGAATACAACCACTTTCAGGAGCAAGTTATGATTTCAGTTGACATTTTACAGCTAATGAAAAAAAAAAGGCTGGGCACATCATATGAGAAGTGTAATGTCATAGCAATTAGTGCCTGAAAACTAGACTTACTCTTATCCATAAACTTTGGCATTACCCTGCTCATGTGGACAGCTGGTGGCAGATGTTCATGCACTTATTCTGTCTGGGTTGCTGAGATGTTCTGGGGCTAATCCTCTAGAGCCAGTGAAGGCCAGAGCCCTATAGTCCAGAGAACCTCAAATTTAATAATCGTGTACGTCCTCGTTGGCAATTGCAGGCTAACTGTTTTTGCAAAATGAGGAAAGCAGTGTTCTGCTTTTCGGTATTGTGGTTTAGGCCTAGTTTCAAAGGGTCCCAGGTCCAGGTCCACGGACAATTCTTCACAGCTGTGTAAATGGCCAACAGGATCAGGGTCATCCTGATATTTGAATGGGGGGGGGGCTACAACCAAGAATGCAAGTGTCACACTTCGGCCCAGGGCTCTCCGTATCTGGGGAAGATGCAGTGTGAGTGACAAGCAAGGGAGTGGCTCAGTGGCAGACTGTCATCTGACAGCATCAAACAACTGAGGCATTGCCTTCCAAACCCACACCACCCACCTGAATGGATCTGGCAGCCTTCTATAGCGGCCATGTGCTACCCGGTGGGCCGTTCCTGGTGGCAAGGAGAACCATTGATGCCAGATGTGTGTAAGCCCTGGCAGCTACTGGACATGCACAGCCCCAATGCTGCCTGTTTCCAGATGGTGGTTACCAGTGGGCATGGGCAGCCAGATGAACATGGGGTGTGGGGTCCAAAACAGTGGTGGAATTCAATTTTTTTTTACTACCGGTTCTGTGGGTATGGCTTGGTGGGCATGACTTGGTGAGCGTGGCAGTGGAAAGATACTGTTAAATCTCCATTCTCACCCCACTCCAGGGCAAGGTTACTGCAAAATCCCCATTTCCTGCCAATCAACTGGGACTCGGGAGGCAGAGAATAGATGGGGGCAGGGACAGTCAGAGGTGGTATTTACCGGTTCTCCAAACTACTCAGAATTTCTGCTACCGGTTCTCCAGAACTGGTCAGAACCTGCTGAATACTAGCTCTGGTCCAAAGACCTAAAAAGGTGCTGGGAGGTGGATGCTCCCAGTGCTGATTTTGCAAGGAACATGTTTCCTACTTCTCACATTCTGAGGCTCCAGTCTGTTGGTGGGGATTAAAGCTGAGTTATGCTGCATTGAAGTGTGTGTCTTGGGTCACTTCTTTTTCCTATCAGGTCCGCCCTAGATTAGCTGAGAGTCTCCTAAGTCTTGCCAGCCAATGTTCCTTGGCCGATGGGACTAGTAACACACACATCTTGCCAGACAGGAGTGGATAGGTAGAAACAACTGGAAGAAGATGGTCCCTTAGGCCCCTTAGGCAAACTGACCCCAAGCCATGATGTGCTTTATAGGTGATAACCAGCCCCTTGAATTGTATTAGTGTGAACATTTTTATCTCAGATTATGCTGTTGATAATCCTTTATCCTTGAGTGGAAGAGGTGCAAGCTTCAAGCCTTTTGTTTCAGATGAAATATGCTTCTGCTGGATTGCCTTCTTCTATCAGAGGTGTTTTATACAATCGACCCACTTTATTTTATTTTATTTGAAAAAGGAAAAGACAGTCCATGCTGAGAATCTCCATAGACGTCTTTGCTTAAAGTTCAACTAAGAATGGTAAAAGTAAAATGGAAACAGGAGAAGCTTAAGCAAATGTTTGTTCAAGCTCTCTTCCAGGGAATTCACAAGAGATTCTTGAAGTCTGGTCTTCTGCCAGCCTAGCACCAGTCTATTTATTAGAGAACCTGCTGGCTTACCAGGAAATTACAAAACAGTTAAATCCTTCATACAGCAATGTGGTATATTAAACAGGTGAAGAACGGATAATATTGCAAGTGGGAGCCAGAACATGCTTCCAAAACAAGAAGTCACGATTCCTTTATGCACAATAACTTGCAGAAATCATTTCTTTTCCTGGTGGAACCATGCCCCCAGTGAGGAATAGTAAGTAATCAAGAATAGTATGGGCGAGTGAAGAGAGATTCAGATTAGTTCCATACATTGGGTTGAGGAACACCACGATGCCAATGCAGATGAAATGATGAATGTTCAGCCTGAAAATGAGATGATTAAATATCAATTGTGAGGAAAGCACAGATGGGGACCAGTCAAAAGAACAACCAAATTAATGGTGAACAGTAAAAATGTCGGGGACCATGAATGCTGCAAGGGAAAGAAATCATACTTTGTGATGCTTTAACACTGACTTTTTCAGTCCACTACTTGGATGCTTTTTCCTAATTTTCTCTTTTTTTCCTGCTCTGAAAACATTATCTGAAAATAGGGCCACGCAGAACCAGTTAATACAGTAAGCAAATATGTTTTAAATATTGATACTTTCTTCATCCTGAAAAATATAAGGTGGGTGGTTAAAAAAAAATCTAATATGTTTGACCTCTGGAATATAACTTATAATTATTGGGGAAGGAAGGAAGGCACCGTATTTTTTGGAGTATAAAACGCGCTGGAGTATAAGACGCACCAAAGTTTTGAAGAGGCAAATTTTTAAAAAGTAGGTAGGTAGATAGAGGGATAGAGAGGGAGAGAAAGAAAGAGAAATACAGTAGGTAAGTAGGTAGGTAGAGTAGTTAGGTAATTAGGTAGTTAGGTAGGTAGGTAGGTAGGTAGATGAAGGGATAGAGAGAGAGAAATAGAGAGAGAGAAATACAGTAGGTAGGTAGGGAGAGAGTGTCTGTAGGTAGGTAGAGGGATAGAGAGAGAAATAGAAAGAGATATATATAGAGAGAGAAATACAGTAGATAGGTAGGGAGAGAGAGTGTGTGTGGGTAGGTAGGTAGGTAGAGAGAGAGAGCAGTTAGGTAATTAACTCTGGTCTGTACATTTAAATTTTTAATTGGGTTTTTAGGGGTTTAGGGTTTTAGGTTTTTTAGGTTTTAGTGCAGGGTCATTGTAATTTAATTTAATTTTAGATATTTATATTGTTGTATGTTTTATGTTTTATATTCCCTGTGCACTGCCCCGAGTCCCTTCGGGGAGAGGGAGCGGTATACAAATAAACATTCCATTCCATTCCAATTAGTTAGGTAGGTAGGTAGATAAAGGGATAGAGAGAGAGAGAAATAGAGATAGATAGATAAATACAGTAACTAGGGAGGGAGGGAGTAGGTAGGTAGGTAGATGTTTCCAAGTGTATTTATCCATGTCCTGGAGAAGGAAATCGCTGACAAATCTTCAGACTTTGTTTCTGTTGGGACAGCACTTGATCAATGTAATTCTCATCAGTTAAAGAGCTTTCCAAAAGGGGAAAAAAGGTTTGGCACTCTGCAAACCTCCAAAAAACGGCCCGCCAAGGAATAACCTTGGGGGGGGGGGGCTTGCAGAGTGTTCCTGGGGTGGTGGTGTAGAGATAGATAGATAAATAGATAGATAGATAGATAGATAGATAGATAAGGATTGGAGCAAGAGACCTGGAAAACCAAGATAACCACGTCTAGAGTTTGGGGTGTGGGGTCAAACTAGATCCTATGAATCTCCTCTTTACCATATTTTTATTTAAACAAAGCAGTAATGACCGTGGGGGCGGAGGACAGAAATTCAGACAGAAAGCACTTTATCCTTCACTCTTGACTCTTTCTTCCAGTTGCCCTGAAAAAGCAGAAAAATGGCCCCCAGAGATCATACCTCCACTATAGCCCTCCTGATTCTCATTCCCATGCACCCAGAGACTGGCTTCTAGGCACTATGCCATGGTTGGTCTTATCACGTTTCACCGAATAAGCCCCAACAAGCTGAATTAGTCCAACTTCAGCTTAATTGCATTTTACAAATTGCAATGGCTGGATATCAAACTAAAAACAAGCATATCCCATTGTGATATATATGAACCAGATCACACACAAGTTTTTTTTTAATTATTCATATCACATATTTATAAGGAATTTGTGGCCTCATATATAGTTGCTTATCAGACTTTGCAATTTAAGGACTCTGCCTGGTACTCTGTCATAGAAGGGTGCAACTTTTCCTACAAGATTGCTGAAGAGTAAGCAATGTATTTACAGCAGCTAACATTATCTCTCTCTCTCCCTCACTCCTAATCTGTGCCATCAATATGTGCAAAATGTATTCAGCTAGTTTTTAATTTCCTAGACTACTTCAAAAGCTTTCACTGGGACTACTGGATCTGAACTGTAAAAATCTGGATGATTATTAGGAGGGAAAGTATTATGTTTAAGGGGTCCTTGGTGCTCTTTGAGTTTGGTTGATTTCTTGCAGATGTTTCATTACTCAAATAAGATAACATTATCAGCGCTAGTCCTGATGATGTTACCTAGTTTGAGCAATGAAATACCTGGAAGAAAACAACCAAGCTCAGAGAAGGACCCCTCGTTTTAACACTGAGCTACAAATATTCTCCTTTATTAGAATTATATTTTTCAGTACCTTTTTTTGCCAATCTAGAGGTCATCTAGATTTTTTGCTGTTCTGATCTGGTGGTCTTATCTGTTTTTATATATTTTTCACAACAAGCTTTATTATTCTTGCTTTAGGGATTATCTTAAACTTGTTTCTCCTTACAAAAAGAGACAGGCTGAAAAGAGGAAGCTGAATCTTTAAAACAGAGGACAGAGAAAGAAGCAATGGATAGGCCTGATGGAAATAGCAATTCTCTTCATCATTGTTCTAGCTTCTTACTGGAGATTTAATTTTAGAGATCCTGAGAAAAAGAACAATACTTTGTAAACACTTCCTTTGTAAACTTAAAACAAAAGAAACAGATATTGATGAAAAGGACATCATAAATGCATGAGAATATTGGGAAATGTGTTGATTGTTTGTGCATGTGTGTTTGTGTGTATTTGTATCATGTGATTTATATACTACTCTCGTCCTGCCTGACTCTGAGGGACTTATAGACCTAACCCACAATAAATTTAAAACTGAAATATAAGAGTATCCATGTAAGACAATAATCTGTGCTCCTCTACAGTGTAGAAGAACTAGCCCTAAATCTTAGTGATTAGAAAATTAATGACTCTCTACTAAGGACTTGCACCATGAATGAATATGCATACATTCCACTAATGGTGATATTTTCCTTTTATTTGTGGCAGTTGTCCAAAGACAGACCCACAAATTATGAATCAACTTTCCACAGATAACCCTGACCAGCGTGAAATATGGAATATTTATAGCATCAGTTGGCTTTCATACCCAAAGTCACTCTGTTCTTCTGGAACCAAGTTGAATCCTATTAATTTCTATACAGGCATTCAAGACATAACCAAAGACACTGGCAGCATGGAGGCTGCTTAGAAAGATGGTTTAATGGTGGACAGGACCGCATGGCTTAAGTTCCTGGGAGAAAGGGTGATCACATGCTCCCAGGTGTTGGTTAAAGAAGAAGGGGCAGAAGAAGGGCCAAGAGAGGGGCTTGCAGGGTCTTTTATAATCTGTTCAGCCCCCACCTATCTGTTTCCTGTTCCTGTGTAAGAAATGTATTCCTGATTGGTTGTCAGACTCACATGGGGCCATGTAGGGGCAACCCTCTAAGCTGAGTTCTCAGATGCCATGTGGTCAGTAAGGTTGACACTAGCATGCCTTGATTCTATCACCCTGGAGCCGATGGGGAGGGGTCTTTGTTATGGGAATAGACTGGCTTGGCCTCTTAATGGCCCATTGACAAAAAGCAGGAAGCTGCAGGAATTTTCTCTTTAAAACGTTTCTCCATTTTCACATCCAAGAAAACCTAATATTCTGCTTTTTCAATATTTGCTAGGATATTTCATTTTTCTAGGAGAGGCGTGGGTTTTAATTTCCTACAATCCACCAAAGGTAATTCACAATAGTGGTCACTGTGTATTTGGTTCCATACCCAGGTCCAACTGTGAAGGAAAATATAAAGTTTAAAGCACAAATATGCTTTTTATTGTTTACTGTTACTGTATGTTAAAAAACAAATACGTTCATTCATTTCATACATATGAAGTAGTATATGGACACAGTGGGAACAAAGTTAGCTTGTCAAGAAAGAATGATAGTTTTAGCTCCATTTATAGTGAAAGGTAAATCAGTTTGAACTCCATAGAAAGCGGTATTCATCTAGTTCCCGACTTGCAACCATTAGTGACTGTTTGCAGTTACAAATTACAGCATTGTAAAAAAAGATTTATGACCATTTTTCACATAGCCACTGCAGCATCCCCATGGTCACCTGATCAAAGTTAAAATGCTCAGCAACTGGCATGTATTTATGACGGATGCAATGTCCCTGGGGCATGTGATCCCCTTTTGCAACCTTCCGACAAGGAAAGTCAGGGGGAAAGCCAGATTCATTCAACAACATTGATACTCACTTAACAACTTGGGATACAGAATTTCAGCCGGAGAGAATGGATTTCTGTACATAGCAAAGAATACAGATGTGCTGTGTGTGAGAAACACACGTGGTCTCCTTGGAATGCCTAATGTTGTTTTCCTTTATTCACACAAAGATGCAGCTAGCTGGCAAGTTCAAAGCAAAGAGCTGATGAATGAATCTTTCAGGGAATTCCTGCTGTCAAGAGTAAGGAATGTCTCCCTGTGATCTAAGAATAAACAGAGTGGGCCAACTCTTTAGCCCTCTTTCAGCGGCAGTTCCTTGCATTTGTGCAGGGCTTTTAAGTGTGATGTATTTTATTGCTCACCCCACGTGCTTATTCCCACATATAGTTTTCAGCTTTGCTGGTATACAGTGTCACTTTGAGCCAGCAGAGTCATTTTGGCACTTTTGGCAGCCAGCTCACTCTGGCATATTTGTGCCCCGGTGGTGGGAAATTGATTGTTAAACGCAGAGATGGTGAAGGAGGCTAGCCGTAAAAGAAACCATTTGACCTTGGGCAGACAATCGGTCCACATTTGGGGAGCTTTCTGGCTAAGATTTCTTATTACTTCCGGTGTTCTGCTGCTTTGGGATCAATAGCTGTACACACTTCCTGAGGGAGTTGTAGTACAAAGCACTTAAGAGGCCCCACGCTGTCTCTTTCTGATCTGAGATAAAGAGAAGATAAGCTTGATATAGAGACATATGGTATGACAAATGGTGTAGATCTGATGAAAAAAGCATCGGCATTCTTGTGTCAGTATGTGATACTGTGCTGTGCCTCTGAGAAATGCACATAATTGCTCTTCCAGCTTATATGCTCAGTTTTGCCTAGCAGCCTTTGTTTCTCCTGAAGGCTGCTGGAAAAGTGGAGCTTTACTCAATCTCAAGAGGAGGAGGAAGAGAAGGGAGAAGAATGGAGAAGGAAGAGGAGGGAGGGGTAGAAATTGCATCTTACAGTCCTTGCTGAAAATCAGCAAGATTGCTTTGTAAAATTATAACCCATTAGGAACATGGGATTTTACCCATAGAAAGAACTGATCTGGAACCATTTCAAATTTTAGAAAAAATGCTTGTGGAAGTTGTTCATCTCAAAATCAAGAATACCAACAATGAAAACCTGAACTCGTATAAGCATGATAAGGGACCTGAAGACTGGAATTACATCCATTTGTCTCATTCTTCTCCCCAAATTATGGGTTTCTAACTGTTGGTAAGTATTTCATTTATACAATACAATACAATACAATAGCAGAGTTGGAAGGGACCTTGTAGGTCTTCTAGTCCAACCCCCTGCATGGGCAGGAACCTTATACCATTTCAGACAAATGGCTGTCTAACATCTTTTTAAAGACTTCCAGGGTTGGGGCATTCACAACTGCTGGAGGCAAGCTGTTCCAGAGGTTAATTGTTCTTACTGTCAGGAAATTTCTCCTTAATTCTAAGTTGCTTCTCTCCTTGGTTAGTTTCCACCCGTTGCTTCTTGTCCTGCCCCCAGGTGCCTTGGAGAAAAGTTTGACTCCCTCTTCTTTGTGGCACCCTCTGAGATATCGGAACACTGCTATCATGTCTCCCCTGGTCCCTCTCTTCATCAAACTAGACATACCCAGCTCCTGCAGCCGTTCTTCATATGTCTTAGTCTCCAGTCCTCTAATCATCTTGGTTGCTCTTCTCTGCACTCTTTCCAGAGTCTCCACGTCTTTTCTACATCGTGGCGACCAAAACTGTATGCAGTATTCCAAGCGTGGCCTTACCAAGGCACTATACAGTGGCATTAACACTTCACGTGATCTAGATTCTATCCCTCTGTTTATGCAGCCTAGAACTGTGTTGGCTTTTTTGGCAGCTGCTGCACACTGCTGGCTCATATTTAAATGGTTGTCCACTAGGATTCCAAGATCCCTCTCACAGTTGCTACTATTGAGCAAGGTACCACCTATACTGTACTTGTGCATTTGGTTTTTCTTGCCTATATGTAGGACCTTCCTTTTTTCACAATTGAATTTCATTTTATTAGACAGTGCCCAATGTTCAAGTTTGTCTAGATCCTTCTGTATCTTAAGTCTATCTTCTGGAGTGTTGGCTATTCCTGCCAGCTATTCCTGCCATTTATGATTATATAGTCTCTATTTGCACAATACAATAACCTATCATTGGTTAAACTATGATTTATTCAATTAACTCTGGGGTCTGGATTACAATACAATACCAAAACCTCACCAACTAGTTAGAGTTAGCCCTGTTTCTTGAGGTTCTGGAAAACAAGAGTGCCCTTTCCCCTCGCTGACCTTGAATCAGTGCAGGCAGTGTGCAACTGCTCCAGCCAGATGTCTAGGGACAGTCCATTCAGAAGTGCAAGCTGCTAGCTGATGATGGAAATAATAGGGACTTTTCTCCTGAGATATGGATGGGGTCAGCTGCCAGCATTTGCAGCGAGGTGAAAGGTCAGGCAAAGCATCCCTCGTGTCGTAAAAAGTCACTTAATTGCCCTTTAGGAACGGAGCATTCAACATTGCCTATTAAAAGGGAGATCGACAAACAGATGATTTTGTGAGCAAAACATTTTTTAGTTTGGCTGTCTCACAGCTGATGAATTTCATTCTCAGCAACGTCATCCTGGTGCCAAAAGAATAAGCTGTTCACAGGGGATTCTTTCCGAAAGGCTTCAACACTTCACTTGAGGCTACGTTTTTTTTTTCTAATAAAAGACAGAAATAATGGTATCTTTTTGAAAGGATTATATGTTTCTAGCCATGAGCAACTATTTGCAAACACATGGCATTTTTTTTTTTATTTGAGGGCAGAGTGGGTTTTTCCCCCACTCCTAAGCCAGCTTTTATGGATCGTACATATGTGCCCTACATTCATCAGTGCAATGGGGAAAAAATCTTCACTTCTTCATCTGCTTTGGCTGCAAAGCCAAACACGCTCCTAGATGTACTTTCTGGTTTAAATCCAACAAATCAGAAGTGGGATATTGTCTGCTACAACGTCCTATCTGTCAATGACTACTTCAGCTTCAACCACAATAATACATGGGCAAACAATAGATACAAACTCAAGGTAAACCGCTTCAAACTCGATTGCAGAAAATACGACTTCAGCAACAGAGTGGTCAGTGCCTGGAATGCTCTACCCCACTCTGTTATTACATCCTCCAACCCCCATAACGTTAAGCTTAAACTGTCTATCGTGGACATCACCTCTATCCTAAGAGGTCTGTAAGGGGGCGTACATAAGCGCACCAGGATGCCTACCGTCCCTGTGCTATTGTCCCCATTTATTCGTACCCATTTCCTGTGTTCATGTCCATGTTTATACTTATACCTGTTATACCGTACATGTTTGACAAACTAAATAAATAAATATAGAAATAGTGATCTTTATTTAGTTAAAGAAGATAGCAAGAAAACATTTATTTTCATCCACTCAGTAGATGAAAATGGATGGCAGATCTATTTTTAAGAGAGAAACATGTAATATCAATGAGACATAGTTTAATTTAATTTGTTTTGGTTTAATTAAACAAAGCACGTATTCTGGTAGAGAGAAGTTCCCTGAGGATGGGGTCTAGCATGAGTCCGAAAGCTCAGAAGACTAAAACCTCTGGCCCTGATGACTGACCCAGACTGGATCCTGAGACTTCATTTGCTTGTTTTATTACATTCTTACCTAATATGATCGCCGCTTCTTAGGTCTCACTCATTGAAGTTTGACAAATGGCATCTTCTAACCTTAGCTATAAAAAGAATTAAGAGTATGATAATGGTCACCAATGCGGCAATGCTTCGCTCCATGTCAAAATCAGACTCCCAAATAGTACGTGGGTTCATGGTTTATACAAACCATAATATAACTTGTCTAGTTTTGGCTTAGTATGTTGTGTTACACGAGTAATTGTGTAAATGCTTACGCAGCATGGTTTATGACTTAGTGCATTGTACGAACCTAGTAAATTACACTTTATTCATTAAAACAGGGTTTTCTGTAATATATGAACGTGTCACTGAAATAACGTTAATTTGAGGAGGAACTGTGGCATGTTCACTTTCCATAAAACCTTTAGCTTTTCATCAATTAGACAAGCTGTTTTATTGAAGCCTTCATACCTGTCTATGACTCATCTATCTTGATGCTTTTTACGATATTTGCCTAAAATATGTAGTTCAGAGGTTGTATTTTGCTTGTATATTGGTGTGAAGAAAGTGTCCTACTTAGGATAACTAAGGTTTTGAATATTGTTGTTCACTTACCCCTAGGGATAATTGGATTTATTTATCACAACATTTCTATACCTTTGATTCCATCTAAACTCTCAGTGGTTACAAATCTTTACATCAAACGTGTGAAACAAAGATATAGTATAATTAAAATATATCCATTCTCTTAGTATCCAGCTGCTCAAAATATTGAAAAAGCTGTTTTCCTTGTTGACCCTAAGGCCATCATGATGAATGCTAACTAAGAATAAAAATATGATCTCCTGTTTCTGTGTTCATGAACCTCATGTAAATGGATAGAAGTTAATGTTCCTTACACTTAACACATCATGGCAAAGATGTCCTCTGTTAGATAAGGCAAGAATTTCTCTTTGTATGGTTGCTGGGCTGTTCTTTCTCGATTGGTTTCTTCAAATGTTTATCTCTTTGGCTGTTACTGTTTGTGCCTAAAAAGAGGCAGGGGAATGTTTCATGCTATTTCCTGGTGGTTTGTAAAATTTGTTACAACAAAGGATGCCAATCTTTGTGACTGCTTTGCCACTTTCTCAATATTCTCAGGCAGTTTCTTGATGAAATGTCATGCCTTCTCCTTCGCTGATGGCAAAAAAAAAGTACCTTTTGCTGTAGCTAAACATAAATCAATATGAATGACTTATGCATATGAATAAACATAAATCAATATTGAATGATTATATGGTCTCTGAATAAATTAGCACATCTTACCCCAAATATTGTATTTTACCACAATACATTATTCTGGAACATGCCTAACTAAGATAAGATTTCAACAACAGCAACAATTTATTATTACAATCTTAGACTAGTCTTGTTGTTGTTGATAAGATTTCACATATTCTGCTAAGCAAAGAAAACAATGTTTTGAATTGGATCAATGGGCTCAATAATATTGTTCCTATGCTATTTCTGTACTGAGTAGTGCATAAGAAATGGCTGTAATTTTATGGAGGCTAATCATTACATACACACCCAACACATGGGACAGAAAATAGGACATTTAGGGGGAAAAATACTAAGAGCACATTTATCATAGTATTTGAATTTTGCATTGAGTTTTTGATGGGGCAGAAATTTCTATTTATAAATAACCAATCTATTTCAAAGAAAAGAGCATTATGTAAAGGCATCAGTGCACTGCAAGAAAGCAGATTATGGAGACAAATCCTTCCATTAATTCTCCTCACAGTTCACAATGAATGCAGCTTTATCATAATTCTACAAAACAAAACATGGGAATGCATTCAAAACTATGACCTCCACCTCCTCCAACCAGTGGTGCCACAATCTGTTGTCACCTTCCTTTCCTGATCCTGTTATTGCAATTTATTGAACTGTGCCTGAAACGAAAGAAGTTTGTAAAACTAAGGAAATGCTTTTCTGAAAAACTTTGGAGAAAGCAAAAACATTTTTTTTCAATAAATAAGAATATTCAGCTCTGGGTTTTTTTTTTAATTAAGTATTATCATAAGGTACTTTATGTATTTTAAAGAAGTGAGCAGGGAAGGTGTTGTCTGTAGGATCTTCAATAAAGGATTCAAGATCCACACAGATCCAATAACATAACAAGTAATATATGCTATCTAGAAACATTTCAGAGACAGGCTTCTGATTGGATAAGAGGAATCTGGAAAGTAGGCTCTAATTAATTAAAGAAAAGAAAGAAAGAAATTCTGAGTCATTCAGGTCGTGGTTGTCCCAAAGGTGCTTTTTCAGGAGGCAACTGGACTTTCTTGTTGTTTTTCTTTTCTTTCTTTCTTTCTTTCTTTCTTTCTTTCTTTCTTTCTTTCTTTCTTTCTTTCTTTCTTTCTTTTTCTTTTGAAGAGGTTTTGCTTCTCATCCAAGAAGCTTCTTCAGCTCTGACTTGATGGTGGGGAATGGAAGGATTTCAAGGCACAAAGGAATATTAATTGCAAGGAATATTAATCTTTCCATTCCCCACCTCCAATCAGAGCTGAAGAAGTTTCTTGGATGGTAATATTGAATGCTATAAGAAGTGGGTGAGAAGAAAGAAGTAGTAATCTGTGTACGTTTCTGTGATATCACAACCCACATTTTTGACTCTTGACCATTCATGGGGTTTTCATGTGCATTAAAACTGTTATGCTGCTTATTGTTACGTGCCTGTGAATCACATGAAGTCTAAATACAAGCAGGCTTCTTCTCCTTCACCTTTTCCTCCTTCCTTTTATATGACAGCAATGGACTAATTTGTGAGTCTTTATCTGCCACACAAACAAAAATTGGGAGTGGAAGGAGAATGCTAGGTGAAGTAGCAATTGCATACCAATAGCACTTAGATTTATATACCATTCGATAGTTCTTTACAGCAGTCTGAGTGGTTTTCAAATGCCCACAACAATCTGAGTCCTCACTTTACCGACCTCGGAAGGATGGAAAGCTGAGTCAACCTCAGGCCCTGTCAAGATCAAACTCTAAGCTGTAGGCAATACTGCAATATTGCATTCTAACCACTGCACCAACATTAGACAATCCTTTAATTCTGGTGGAATCAGTGGCTAGAGTAGAGAGGGAATAAAGAGATGACCTAGTTTCTCCATGGCAGACAGCAGCAGATGCCAGATTATTGAAGTTTTTATTTGCCTGTTCCCAAGAAAATGCAGTTAGTCTGGCGAGATTCTTGTAAATAGAATGAAGAATGAAGAAACTACCTTGGTCTATACATGAAGTTGTTCTAATTCCTTGTTCCTGTGCCAATCCAGATAAGTGACAGCAGCAGGAACTTCCATAGCAGAAAGATGGCAGCAAGGGGGCAAATTTTAAAGATTTCTGGGAGTGGAGCTGGGGTTCTCCAACCTTTTATCGGGGGAGGGGGGGATTAGACCACAAGAAACTTGGGGTTTCAGCTGCCAGATGTGAAAGGTCTTATCTCCTTTCTCTGCATGGGTTTGCTTCAGGGGTGAAATCTAACAGGTTCTAATAAGGCAGGATGCAAAGTGAGAATTGGACATTAAACATGAAACCTACTGGGTCAGGCTAGACAGCCTCTTAGGTTCCCTTTTACTTCTATATTAACGTTAAAGAACAGGAAATGAGTGCCTAACCACAGAGTTCAATAGTTCTCACAAAACCACAAGGTTCAGCTAAAGTTCACTTAGAGACACGTATGGCTTAAGACAAAAGGAGAAGTAAAGACCCCCAACTACTACTTACAAGGCTTGGCCCTCAAGATAGCCAATAGAAATGGTTTAAGTATTTCCACATTCAAAACTGCTCTTTGGAAGATATATGAGGTCCTGCTTTTTCTATGGATCTTTGTCCGGGTGTTAGCAAAACTTATTTCTGCTCGGATCTTTGGCCAAAAATAAAAGGCTTATCTAGATCTCATTGTCCGAGTCTCCTGATTTCCTGCAACACTAACAGGTTCTAGAGAACCAGTAGTGGAAATTTTGAGCAGTCGAGAGAACTGGCAAATGTCACCTCTTTGGTAGATTTTGCAGTATCCTTCCTCCGCCACGCTAAGCCCACAGAACCAGTAGTAAAAAAAAATTGAATTTTACCACTGGTTTCTTCTTCTTCATTTGTATCAGAATAAGAGCAATTTTCCTAACACTAGTAACAAAAGAGTCCTATTTAGGGTATGATTCATTTAAAAAAGGGGGTGGGGGAAGTGTTCCAGACTGAAAACCATGAAATCCAATTTCTGTTCAGGCTCATAACAGGGTTTTTTTTTCTGCTCCCTCAGAATTTTCACAGGTTGAATCAATTTTTCATGTTCAGAAGGGATTGAACAATCTAGACTTTGCCCTAATGAGATGTAAATGTGATGCCTTCTTTGTATGAAACGTTTCAAATCATTTAATGGTACGAACCAATGTGCTTTCTATGCCATATATCTGTAGAACAACATGGGGGAAATTCAATCAGCAATATATTTTTGCTGCTGGAAAATCAGCTATAGTAGCTACACATTAAGCTATTCCACCTTTGCATGCTGCTAAAAGTCTACCAAAAAGAGTGGAAATAAAATATGAGCCCTGTTGTAAGTCATACATAATTTGGGCAATTTTTAGTTTTCTTTCTGTCCACAGAAGTACATTAACCCTGATTTTTCCCCCTGATTTACTTTCTTGTGTAGGAAGTTATCACCCACCCTCTCCCAGGAAATGAAATATTTTAGGAAATATTAAAAGGGCAGAATATTTCCCGCTAAAGGGAGGGAGAAACTCATCCCCCCCTCCCCGTGTCAATGAGGAGCCATGTTTTTAGGTAGGAATCAGACTCACTCTTAATAGCTCCCCCCACCTTTGTCAATGGGCCATTAAAAGGCCTCAGCCAGTCTATTTTATATAACAAAGATATTCCTCCTTCTGACAGGCCCAGAAACTCACCACATGGCATCTGGGAACTCAACCAAGCTTGGGATTCAAAAGACACAAAACCTGCAAAGTTAGCTAAGACCCTGGGAGTCTGACAACCAATCAGAATACCTTTCTTACACAGGAACAGGAAACAGAGAGGTGGGGCCGAATAGAGAGTATAAAAGACTCAGGAACTCTTTTTCTTTTTCTTCACGCAACATCTTCGAAGCATGTGATCCCCTTTTTGCCTAGGACCTCAAGCCATGTGATCTTGTCCACCATTGAAACCATCTTTCCAAACAGGCGCCATGTTTCCAGTGTCTTTTTCCCCACTTGGAACTGAACCCAGATGGACATTTCTTTCAATACTTTTCTGTACCGTTTTGGCACCATGGTTAGAATGCAGCTTTGCAGGCTAATTCTGCTGACTGCCAATTGCCAGCAGTTCAGCAGTTTTCAATTCTCACCGGCTCAAGGTCGTCTCTCATCCTTCCAAGGTTAGTAAAATGAGGACTCAAGTTGTTGGCAACAATATGCTGACATTCAGTGGTAGATTAAGGCTCACTGGTGCCCTAAGCACTGACAAAGCTTGGTGCCCCTCCTTTGTACATACTACAATAATACAATAGCAGAGTTGGAAGGGACCTTGTAGGTCTTCTAGTCCAACCCCCTGCGTGGGCAGGAACCTTATACCATTTCAGACAAATGGCTATCTAACATCTTTTTAAAGACTTCCAGGGTTGGGGCATTCACAACTTCTGGAGGCAAGCTGTTCCAGAGGTTAATTGTTCTAACTGTCAGGAAATTTCTCCTTAGTTCTAAGTTGCTTCTCTCCTTGATTAGTTTCCACCCATTGCTTCTTGTCCTGCCCCCAGGTGCCTTGGAGAATAGTTTGACTCCCTCTTCTTTGTGGCACCCTCTGAGATATCGGAACACTGCTATCATGTCTCCCCTGGTCCTTCTCTTCATCAAACTAGACATACCCAGTTCCTGCAACCGTTCTTCATATGTTTTAGCCTCCAGTCCCCTAATCATCTTGGTTGCTCTTCTCTGCACTCTTTCCAGAGTCTCCATGTCTTTTCTACATCGTGGCAACCAAAACTGTATGCAGTATTCCAAGTATGGCCTTACCAAGGCACTATACAGTGGCATTAACACTTCACGTGATCTAGATTCTATCCCTCTGTTTATGCAGCCTAGAATTGTGTTGGCTTTTTTGGCAACTGCTGCACACTGCTGGCTCATATTTAAATGGTTGTCCACTTACTGTACAAATCTACCTTGGTTTTTCTTTGTTTCTCAACTTTGTGATGCCCCCTTGGGACTGGTGCCCTAAGCACGTGCTTAGTCTAGTTAATGGTTAATGCACCACTGCTGACACTGTAAAACTGCTTAGAGAGGGCTGTAAAGCACTTTGAAGCTGTATATAAGTCTAACTGCTATTGCGATCTTAGCTTTATGGGATTCAGCATAATTATACCAAAAGAATAACTGTATATTCTATTATAAACTGAAGTAACTATTGTATCTTTAGTTGTTCGTTCTGGTTTTACACCCATGATTATGCAAGCAAAATAGATTTGTTGACTGCATTTTCTTTTCAGTTTTTTGTTTCCTTCTTCTTCCGTTCTTTTCCTCTTTTTAGTTCTGTTTCCTTCCTTTTGCACCTAAACAGCTGGACAGATGTTCACAGTAAATCCATCTATTGACTGTGACAACTAAGCAGGAATCTGAACCCATCCTCCCAACTTCTCATTCAACACCTGAATCATACTAAAGAGTGTCTCTGGGTATTTGTTTGAATTGAACATTACAAAGATAAGAGTTGGTGAAACGGCGAAATCTAATAAATTCCTTAGCTGTTTTCTGGAACTCAATCCCCAAAGCGCCGATTATTCACATTTAAATGGATCTGGGAGTTTTCAGTCTAAACACAGAAATCGTCTGTGTGGCAGACACATTCCCTGTGTTTGACTTGGCTCGCCTTCATTTGTTCTCATCAGCTGATGGAAAACATAGAGACGGGAGGAAGCAAGCAATTGATAAAAGATGGAATCAGGCCCAATCCAGCTAGTGGAAGCTGTTCAAGTAGTGCTGGTTTCTGCTGGGTGAAATTATGGGCAGGAGAGGGAGGAGAAATGCCTTCCCAACTGAACGAAGTGCTGCTCAGCCAGCTCAACTTGGATTTCTTGGCCTGCCGTTGAACCATGACGGCTTAGTGTAATATCCAAACAGACACATGGATTTGCTTGTGGTTTATGTGATCTTGTAGATCTTGAAGGACCAGGGGAGACATGATAGCAGTGTTCCGATATCTCAGGGGTTGCCACAAAGAAGAGGGAGTCAAACTATTCTCCAAGGCACCTGGGGGCAGGACAAGAAGCAATGGGTGGAAACTAATCAAGGAGAGAAGCAACTTAGAACTAAAGAGAAATTTCCTGACAGTTAGAACAATTAACCTCTGGAACAGCTTGCCTCCAGAAGTTGTGAATGCCCCAACACTGCAAGTCTTTAAGAAGATGTTAGATAGCCATTTGTCTGAAATGGTATAAGGTTCCTGCCCATGCAGGGGGTTGGACTAGAAGACCTCCAAGGTCCCTTCCAACTCTGCTATTGAGATGTGGTGGCTTAGTGGCTAAGACACTGAGCTTGTCGACCAGAAAGGTCGGCAGTTCAAATCCCTAGCACTGCAGACAGTAGACACTCACATGACAGTAGCTGCAATGGTTTGAAATGCAAGGATCAATTGTAAGTCACCTTTTTTCAGCACTATGCTAGCTTTGAATGGTGGTTAAATGAATGATTTTAAGACGAAGGTCATCTGTACTGATGCATCATAAGAATGCAGCCTGTATTGAAAATACTGTGTTTGGTCCCGAATGCTGATTGATTCACATGGTTTTGTCCATGATATGTAGAAACATTTCCTTCCCCAGAGAGATCTGATGAGAATATAGGAGTAGGAAGCAATAAAGGCCAGCCCGAATGTAGAGGAGGTAGGGCTCCATTTTCTTAGGATAAACAAAAACAATAAGGAGTAGAGATATAAAGAGATTTGAAATGCAAGCAAAACATTTTGGCAGTCACCATGGCCCTGAAATAGGAACCCATAGTAATGATTTATGGTGGAAGTGCTGGTTAGACACCTCTTGGATGTGAAGCAGCTGCTATATTGGAGAAAGGTGGCTTATAGTCAACCATCAAAGACTAAATTGTTTCTGTCAGTTAGACTGCTTTTGGATTCAGTGTAATGAGTAATTACTTGTACTACTATAAAATACAGGGGAAACTAGCCCCTTAGCAATTATTCCACCGTAAGTGTGAATACTCAAGTGCTTTCTTGACAGATGTAACTTCAGGGTTTAGGAGTACCTGTAAGATTTAATTGGCAGCATATTGGAAGGAGGTTCTTCTGTGTTGGAATGAACTGTCTATTTACAGAAAACAGAAGATTTAAAAGAAAAAAATCTCAGAGCTGCATTGCCTCTTTTAATTGTATTACAATATTTGGATGACTTTAAAAAATTTGAGAGATGGTTGCCTGCAGTCACATTCTTTCTTCCCCAAGCCAACACATTACAAAAGCAAATTGGGCTTCTGTAAATATGACTTGAATGGGGGGAATTATGATAGTCTTCTGAACGCCACATCATGTGTTAAATGTGTACCTCTAAGCATCTTTCTAAATCAGATTTGGGTTCTGGGATACATCTGAATATAATTACATACGTTCAAAAAAATTACAGAGCTGAGGTGGCGCAGTGGTTAGAGTTCAGTGCTGCAGGCTGCTTCAGCTGACTGCTAGCTGCAGTTAGGCAGTTCAAATCTCACCGGCTCAAGGTTGACTCAGCCTTCCATCCTTCAGAGGTGGGTAAAATGAGGACCCAGATTGTTGGAGGCAATATGCTGACTCTGTAAACCACTTAGAGAGGGCTGTAAAAGCACTATGAAGTGGTATATAAGTCTTAAGTGCTATTGCTATTGCTACATGTATTATCCTTTTCAGAAGGTTTATACAAACTCTGAATTTAAAGCAAAGAATAATTGAAATTTAATCTCAACCTTTTCCCACAGTGACTGGGGATATTATAACACATGTTTTTATCTGTTTTGGGGAGATGAAAATGAACTATCTAAACAGTGTCATACTTAATGGTGCAATTCTTAATGTCTTTTTGTTTTTTTCCAGTTTTCTGTCTTGTATTGTGTAAGACTTACCTCTTTGCCTCTTCACACTTCACAGAGATGAAAACATCTTCATCCATTGAAGAGTAATTGCAGTTAATCTGTATATGCAGTTAATTTTTTTTAATCTTTCCAAGCCACCAGAATATTTGAAATAAATTATTTAAAGGGGATCCATCAGCAGGATGAGTACTCAAACACTGAAACAAATGTAAATGGTCTAAGGGAAGAAGCCAACAATGTCAGTTCCAACAATGGGTTGGATTCAAGTGGGTGCTACAGAGAAGAAGAAAAAGCAATCAAATATCAATAATGCATGGAATATCATTACATAATCTTATAATTTATTAAAATACATTACATTAAATTTGAGGTTGATCTTATGCTTGGACTGTACGTTTATCCATTCTATTCTTCATACTAGATCATCCTAGCCTTGTGGAAGCGCAAATTAAAATTTCCTACATGGTCGTGAGGGAAAGAGCCATCTTAATACACACATCATACATTTCTCTGTATTACTATCTGTGGAGAAAAACCATTCCCGAAAAATTCCCTCCAGTGCATGGAAAAGCCAAAAGAGTAGAGTCAGATTATTGTAATATCCTCCATTCTAAGATCCCCCCCCCCACACTCTTCTAGTTATGGGACCAGACTACAGCTATTATGAAGAAGTTGGAAATGATTTCCAAAGTCATGCTCCATACGTCTTGAGTAACTTAGTCTTTTAATGATACAACATCAATATTGCGGCTACCACATTGGTTGCCAATATGATTCCAAGTAGAATTCAAAGTGCTGGTTTTAATCTATGGATTCTTTCATTGCTTAGTTCCTAGGTAACCTCAGTACCACCTTCTTCAAGTAAAGCCAATTTGTGCAGTGTACCTTTCCTAAATTGGGATGTTGAGGGTTCCTCTTACGTGAGGTCCAGGGACATGGGGGCATGACACCATGTTTCTCATTCTTTTCTCCATTCTTTTGAAACAGCCTGCCTCATAAGTTATGGCTGATCATACTTAGGAGCGGAATAAAGGCAGATTTTTTTTTCAATGCCCTTGGGATTCAGATGTCATAAATTGGAAATTCAGATGCCAAGAGGGCAATGATATATATTGCCTGCATTCTTCTGTGCATGTACAGAACATTAAAAATGCAGTAAAAAACATGCCGGCAATGGCATGGGCAACTGGGAAACCAGTTCGGGGGCACGGCCAGCCTGCTGTCCCTATCAGTTTGGCGGCCCAGTCCCAGTTTCCACTACTGGTTCGCCCAAACTGCTGGGAACCGGTAGCAACTCATCTCTATTCCCCTCGTACATAAGTGCTAGTCGTTCCTGACTCTGGGGGCAGTGCTCATCTCCATTTCAAGGTCGAAGGGCCAGCACTGTTTGAAGACGTCTCCATGCTCATGTGGTCAGCACGACTAAACACCGCTGTTACCTTCCCACCAAAGGTGGTTCCTATTTTTCTATTTGCATTTCTACATGCTTTCGAACTGTTAGGTTGGCACATATACATAGTTTTATAGCTTTGAAGTAAGAATATTGTGAATCCCTTCCCTGTCTATGAGAGACAAAATGGGGCAACAACTCAGAATATTGCTGGCTCTTCCATGTTAAGCCCCCTTAATTTCTGCCTTCAGGTCATCTATTGGATTAAAGCTATTTTTAAGGAATTGTGTGTGTGGAGGAGACGACAACTGGGAACATGTAAAGAATAAGGGATATGAACTTGATAGAAATATGTGAGAATTTCTACCTAGGCAAAGAGGACTGGGAGATAGGATAATATTCAGAAACAGCTCAGGCAAATCTCAAATTCACCAAATTATAAAAGGATAAGGGGGCTGGCAAGATTCTGTTATGGATAGCCCTTGATTTACAACTGCAGTTGAGCCCAAAATTTCCATTGCTAAGCAAGACAGTTGTTAACTGAGTCTTGCTCCATTACAGGACCTCTTTTGCCACAGTGGTAAATGAATCACTACTGTTGTTAGTAGGGTTGTTGGTAAGTAGCTTTACCCTTGACTTTGCTTGTCAGAAGGTCGCAAAAGGCAATCACATGACCTGGGGACACGGCAACTGTCACAAATATCTGCCAGTTGCCAAGTATCTGAATTTTGATCACATGCCTATAAAGGTGCTGCAACAGTCATAAGTATGAAAAACAGTCATAAGTCACTTTTTCTTTTAGTGCCGTTGTAACTTTGAATGATCACTAAACAAATGGTTATAAATTGAGGAGGATTTATATTATAACTAATGTCAATAAAGTGTAGGGCAAGTCTTCCTGTGGAGTTGATTTTGTGATCTGATCTACATAGTGAAGCTGACAGATGTTGCATGCTTTTCTGATTCGTTTATTATTGTCCTGTTCATCATTTGGCCAAATATAAGGAGAGAGTAATCCCCTGTTTCTGAATATTATCCTATTACCTAGTCCTCTTCGCTTAGGTAAATATTTTTGCATATTTCTATCAAGGTCATCGCCCTTATTCTTTACATGTTCCCAGTCTCCCACACACACACACAATTCCTTAAAAATCCCATATCTTCCCCAGTGCAGCCTCAAACATTCAATCAGAAGATTTCAGAGGTTCTACTCATATTCATTTGGATGAAAGTACAGTATGTCTGTCAGGGCAATATTTTGATTTATTTATTTATATTTATTAATTTGTCAAACATGTACAAGATAGCAGGTATAAGTATGAACATGGACATGAACACAGGAAATGAATACAAATAAAGGGGGATAGTAGGATAGGGACAGTAGGCACACTGGTGCGCTTATACATGCCCCCTTTATGGACCTCTTAGGAATGAGGTGAGGTCCAAGGTAGACAATTTAAGATTGACGCTGTGGGGGTTAGAAGATGTAACAACGGAGTCAGGTAGAGCATTCCAGGCATTGACCACTCTGTTGCTGAAGCCGTATTTTCTGCAATCGAGTTTGTCAACTTGATTTTTTGCAATCCATATGTCAACTTGCTTTATTCAACTCCTAGATTTATGATCATTCACAGTTGCATACATTTAAAGCAATAGTTCTCTGTCTTTAATAAAGTTCTACCATATGTCACATTAAAAATATAATTTGGGGGCAGTTTTGGGTTAGATTCTGGGGCTACAATACCCGGTTGCACATTCTTTGGTTTAAATAAACACACACTGGTTTAAAATGTTATGATTAAACAATAGCAACAAAAACAAATTACATCATTTTTCCTGGGCTGGATAAAAAGACCATACAACTTTGATTTCCAAAGTTCTCACGTGTCTTACTCAGAAATTCTCTCTTACGAATTTGTGAGAAGGGTTGGTTTGTTGTGAAAGTCTCATTTCAAAAGGAGTAAGAAGAAAAAGTATCAGCAGGAGAAGGATGCAGAAAATCCATCAGTTCAGCTGACTGCTTCCCATATGTTTCATGGAAGTCAGTCACTGTGTCAGATATTCATTGATTTGCAGGCTAACTATCTTTTTCATTTCTGAACAACTTCAATTTTCTCTGTGACTGAGGGAATAGTTTATGAGGAAATAGGACTTGGAGGATGGACAGATGGAGAAAAATCTCTTCTCCTCACACAGCTGATCGTGGCAATCTTTCATCCCCTCATAGCAGACTCAGCCTGCTGGCATTCAACTCCTTCTTCTCAAATAGTCTACTCATAGCTGAAGGATGCGTGGGTGTAAATGGCCCCAGTGATTTATTTAGAGTGCTTTCAGACAGGCTGCAGTCATCCCAGCTCTGACTGACACTGGCTTGGCTTACAGTCAAAACAATCCCTCATACGGTGCTGGGCTTCATTTTTTGTCACTGAAGAATTGACCTGGGTCAGCCATACAGGAAGCATCGGGCTGACCCCATCTTCTAGTAGCTTGGGAAGGATATGACATGTGAGCGTGTTGGCATCAGCTCTTCTGAAGTAAATCTCATTCCTGTCTCATGTGCTAATCCCTTAGTATCTTGCTTCGTTTATATAATAGGAACTCAAGGCACAAGTTCACACAGCATCTCTTATCATAATTTAAAAGGTATTTTCAAAAGTATTAAAATTATAGTGAGTTTTGTTAGTACAAAGATAGCTTGGTTGATTTCTCATGTTTTCCACCTACCAAGAGGCCTCTACATGTCACAAAGGAATTTAATTACTAAATCTATACTTCCGAAAATCAGATCCAATGAATATTTTCTGGATTCTTTGTCCCAACAACCAAGAAAGCTTCAAACCTCTACCTGACAAGAATCAACATGCATGTCCTAGACCAGTGATGGCGAACCTATGGCACGGGTGCCACAGGTGGCACACGGAACCATTTCTTAGGGCACCTGAGGCATTGCCCTGTCGGCTCCAGCACGCTTGTGTGTGCTGGCCAGCTGATTTAGGCCTTCTTTTGAGGCTGGTTTTCGCCCTCTGGAGGCTTCAGGGAAGCTCCTGAAGCCTCTGGAGGTTGGGAGGAGACTGTTTTCACCCTCCCCAGGCTCCTAGAAAGCCTCTGGAGCCTGGGGAGGGTGAAAAAAGTGCACCAAAAGCAGGGGGTTGTGCACATAGCATTATGGGTGTGGCATGCCCACGCATGACCTCCCTGTGCTCCCCTCGCTTTTGGCACGCGAGCCAAAAAAGGTTTGCCATCACTGTCCTAGATCTAGAGTGTTTCAATCAGGACATGGAAGGAACTCACCTGCAAGAGGGTTAATATAGGCATCCATCTATTGTAGTCTCCGCTCCCTCCCCTCTCCCAGAATATTCCAAATCATGTGTGTAAGTGTATATTGTGTGTGTGTGTGTGTAGCATGGGGAAATAACTTCCAAGGTTAGAGTCTGGAGACTCTGTCTAACTGGTCAGCTTTCAATACTGTATCTCCCTCTTAATTCTATGACCTGATCTGGCTTTTGCCTTCCCTTAGCAGTTTTTTAACAGGAGAATGAAATCACCACAAAAAGATGCTGAAAGGACACTGAAAATTAAGGTCCTAACTTGCCTTACGGAGGGAATCTCTCCTGGCGGGAGGTCACAGAGCAGAGAATAACATGTTTGCATTGAGAAGAGGCTGCCTGAAGCCAAGAATTACTGTTTGTTTTGGGCGATCCCTGTGTGAATTGCCTGCCTGATTCTAAATAACTGGCACTTGCTTTAAAAACTCCACTGGGAAGGGAGATAGGCATGCCTATTAAAACAAATAAAGTGCCATGTGCCACACTTTCTACATATATTTAGTTTATTGACAAAATTGTGGAGATCTGAAATGGTGCGTTATGAGAAGATTCGTGCCTTCTGGTCATTGCTAATATTTGGAGAGAAGTTGATCACAAAATGTGTGCAGCGAACCAGTACCAACCGGTAGAGGAACCCACTACTGGTTCTGGTGCTTTTTTGCAAACTCGAAGTGGACTTTCATGTGTTTTGCACTGAGGAAAGGCTTCCATCTAGCCACTCTGCCGTAAAGCCTAGTTCGATCGAACTAGTGATGGTTGTCCTTCTGGACCTCTGTCCCATCTCCACACAGGATCTCTGGAGCTCAGTCAGAGTGACCATTGGGTTCTTTGCCATTTCTGGCTAGAGAAAGAAATATAGAAAAGAAAGTAAGAGGAAGATACAGAACCCAGATGATACACTATTAAATGGAAAAGGAGGGGGAAAGGGGGGAAGAACAGAAAAGAAAACACAAAACACAAAATATACAAGTGCATATTCAAGAGTGAGATATAAAGGGGAAAAAACAGTTAGGCTAGCCCAGGGGTCTGCAAAGTTGGCGAAGTCCACCAGTCTTAAAAGAGCCACCTTTGCAGACCCCTGGGCTAGACTAGCAAAGGAAAGGGGATGAGAAACTATATTTGGGTTTGTGGAAATACCATCCCAAGAAAACATACATTGAGATTTGAAAGAGACACCTATAACAACAGAAAAAGAAAGGGAGAGTGGAGGAGAGGATGAGAGTAAGAGGAGAGAAGGAAGAAAGCAGTAAGGAGAGGAGAGTGAAAGTGAGAGAAAGAGAAGGGTAGGAAGGGAAGAGTAGGAGTAGGGGAGAGGTAAGGAAAGAAGGAAGGGGAAGGAAAGGAAAGGAGGAAGGAAGAAAATAGAGAAGGGAAGGAGGGAGAAAAGGGGAAAATAAGATGATGTTAAAATAGGCGGATGGTATGGTAAATAAAGCAACCCAAACTGTATATTATAACCTTTTAAATGGAATAACAAATGCATAAGAATGACAAATGTAAAGAAGAAGAATAACTATGTAAATGTACATCAGTGGTGGGATAGGACTGGTACACAGGCATACCAGTGCCTGCTGGAAGCACCAGGAACTGTTCCGTTATGCTGCTCCGGAGAGGCTACCTGCCCGCCTGTGCTCCTTACCTGTATTTGAGCTGTTCAGGGCTTCCATGCATATGCATGGAGCGTATGGTGCCTGAGTGACGCTCCGCCGAGCAGCTGGAGCATCACAGAGGCATCGCAGGCAGTAAGTACTCATGTGCACGCTGCACATGTGTGCACACTTCCTGCGCACGTGCATGTGGCGGACGCTCGGCCTCATAGCACCGTACCGGTTGCAACGGGATCTGGAACCCACCACTGATGTAAACCTATAACTTTGTAAGAGTATAAAAAATAAAAAACTTTTCAATAAACAACAACAAATAAAGTGTCATGTGCCACACTTTCTTCGTCACTTTGCTTTAAAAAATGGTTTTCAACAACTGTAGAATTAGGCTGCAGCAAAACAAAATTGACAAAAGTGAAAGGGGTCCAAATACTTTCTGAATGGAATGTATATCAGTGATGGGTTGCAGGTGGTATGCCCCAGTACAGTCGAACCGGAGCCTGCCCGGAGCACCGGATACCATTCCGGTACGGTGCTCTGGAGGGCCCACCTGGCTGCCCTCACTTCTTACCATCTTTTTACGTCTTCAGTGCTTCCTCACATGCGCACAGCGCGTACGGTGCCTGTGTGACGCTCTGCTGAGCAGCTGCAGCATCACAGCGGCTTGCAGAAGTGCCAAGACGCATGCGCGCACATCCATGTAGATGCCGTCAGGCTTGTTCCAACCATACTGGTTGGAACGGAATCCAAAACCCACCACTGATGTATATGTCTGTTTCTGCATAAAATACCAAGTTCAAATCACATATTTAGAATCATCTTCATCCTTCAAATACTTCAGAATTATTCCTTCTTCCCATGAGATTCCAAATTACCTGGAGGTGGAGTCAATATTTAAATATTCATTCCATTGCTTCTCCTTCTCCAGGAACTCACAATCCACAGCAATTGAACAGGGCTGAACATGTAAATGAATAGGAGTAATAAATATGAACTTTGCCAATGGAGCTTTGAAAGAAGCTGAAAAGGAAGTAAATTACAGAGCAGCTAAATTCTTTGAAACATAATAGGGATTCTTGTTACTGAGGTTTCTTGGCCCAGTGAAAAGGCATCTAGATGATAATTAAGCATCTAGGAAAATTTAGAAGCAAGGCACAAAGGCTAGGTCAAGAAATTGTTCCCTTTTTCTAAAAACAAAGCTATTTTTAGTTTAAAAAATGCAGTTAGGAGAAGTAGCTATGAAGATAAAAATAAAGCAGGGATGAGAGTCGCATACATCTAACTGTTGAGCAGGAATTATGGGTAGAAGAAATGTGGGGAATGACAGAGGAGCATTAAATAATGCATGACAAAGGAAATATTCGGCTTCGTGCAAGATACAAGAATTTGGACATCAAAATGAAGGTAAATGACATGACATGAGACCAAAGAAAGTCTTCACACACTTGGTAGTGTAATGACGGTCTACATTTTGTTCTTTTAAAACATACTAGACAAATTCATAGAACACAAGACCATCAAGTAGCCACTAGTTAAGATCAGTACATAATCTCTGCAGTAAATTTAGTAATAGTTGACTTGCATAGGTGCTTCCCACTGCCATCTGTTTGGCAACTGTTGGAACAGAATATCACATATTTATATGTCTTTGAGTCACTCCAGTCTGGCACTTCTGATGTTTTTAACGTCAAATTTCTAGCCTCGTTAGCATAATCCAGAGAAAATTAGATCCAGCCAAACAGAAACTCAACAGTTAAATTGCTCCGTTCAGAATATGACAGATTGGAGGGAGCAACAGTGGTGTGATTGAGAACCTGTACTAATCACATCAATTGATATAAATTACTTTGACAGCTCCACTATGCAGCTGCCAGTAGGATTTACACCTCATTAAGCTTCCAAGAGCTAAATGAATCAATAGGCTCAGCTCTACCATTTTTAATTAATTGTTCTAGTAATAGGGCAAAAGGAACATGGAAAGATTTCATCAGAACTTTGCTTCGCTTTTGTAGCTCCGGACAAATTCACAGATACAGTCTATCAATTTGAAGAAGATTCCTTTTAAAAACTAGAACAATAAGCAATGCATTGTTACTTGTGATTGATGTTGCCCTTTTGGCTGTCCAAAACACAAAGTAATCCTTGTTTCATTAAAACCCTTAGATCGCTGCTATGCTTTTTAGCAGACATATCTAAGCCTTGGAAACTGAGTGAAGGTGATGATGTATTCAAATGTTACATTAACTAATGGTTTTGTATATGAACAAACTGTACTGGATGTTGGTGTTAGGAGCTCTATTTTTGCCTTCATCTTTTCATGTCCAGCTCTAAGACTTAGAAGTAAGAATTCACTGCTAAACTATCTCCAAACTCTGGACATCCAGACTTTAATCCAGGGATACATATAAACTCCATAATATGAGTCTTTAAGGTGAAAGAAATCTCATCCAGTATAAATTGAATCTCTATCTGCTTTTCTTTTGCTTGGTTGAAGCTTGAGCCATTTGTCCTTATCCACTCCATTAGCCATTGATTTATAGCTTGTAGAACGGGAAGAGGCTACCGATGGTTTGTGGGATATAGTTAGTGTGTCTCTAGTCTTGCAACTTTTTGAGAGTGGAAGATTGGAGACAGACTAAAAAAAATTCCAATTTGACGGTGCAATAAAATACATATGAAGGTCTCAATTCTTTTTCTTTTTTCTTTAAATAGGAAACAATCAACAACATTGGAAACATATCCTCTTTTTAAAAAATAATTATTCCTACTCGCTTAGCTAATCCCTCTTCCTTCAACATATCATCTAGTCGTATTAAAGCACATACAGTCACATTCTCAATAAGGGTGGAGATAGCATCCATGTATGGGTTAAATCTATCCGCACTCTGATTGGACTGAGTCTCATAAAGAATTAATTAACGGTGCTATATAACCCCCTTAGGAGTGTTGCCACCCAGTTTTCCGACTCAGTCCAGCTCTGGGACTAGCCCGGTATCATCATCGCTATGAATTCGTTTCTCTGAGGATGTCATCTAGGCCGGCCACCCCTATGCAGGCCCATCTGCATGGTGGTGCCCTTGACCAGCTGGGGACTTGTCCCACAACGCTTGGTCTGCTCCCCCGACGAGCTCAAGGTGATGAAGGCGTGGAGATGGCCTCAGGACAGAATTCAGGGGTGGCTCATCAAGAGGCCTTTCAGGGGGCGGCCAGAATCGCAGCCTTGGCTGTGAGGCCTAGCTAATGGATCCCCAGGGAGCTAAGCCGGCTGCCACTGGTGCTTTCAGATCCTGGGAGAAGAT
Source organism: Rhabdophis nuchalis (assembly GCA_039707465.1). Classification (NCBI taxonomy): domain Eukaryota; kingdom Metazoa; phylum Chordata; class Lepidosauria; order Squamata; family Natricidae; genus Rhabdophis; species Rhabdophis nuchalis. The sequence goes on from CM077646.1 coordinate 58,759,997, forward strand.
GCACCTGCTGCCGGGTTCGTCAGCCTCAGGGCTGTTGGGCCGTCTGGCCTTTGATATAGCTGTGCTTGCCGCCGGGAACCTCCCGCGCGCGCCCATTGACAGCTCTTCGGATCTTCGGGCCATTAGGCCTTTGAGGCAGCCGCTTCTGCTGGTGGTAACAGTACCTCCCTGTTAACCGGCCTGTGAGGAGGCCACGCTTGCCGCCCAGAGCCTCCCACACAAGTGCGCACATGTGCGCATGCTGCCAGTCACCAGAGCCTTCGGGCCTTCAGGCCCTTTGAGGCGGCCGCCCCTAGAGCGTCACACGCGCTCCCTTTCGGCCGAAGGGTTCGTCGGACCGCCAAGCCTTTTGGGAAGGCCGAGCCTCTTGCCCGGAGTGTCCCGTGTGCACGCGTGCGTGCTGAATGTCGAGTATTCGGCTGATCAGGCCTTGGAAGAGACCGCGTTTGGCCACCCGGGACTCCCCGCATGCACACACACGTGTGCGCTCATGGCCGCAGGGGCATTTGCCCATCGGGCCTTTCGAGGAGCCGCTCCGGCTGGTGGGAGCGTCGCGCGCACTCCCTGGTGGCTGGTGGGGCTGTCTAGACCCCTAGGCTGCCCAGCCGCCCAGAGCCTCCCGCGCGCACTGACGGCCAGCAGATTTCTCGGGCCGGCAGGCCTTCGTTAAGGCTGCACCTGCCGCCCAGAGCCTCCCGAGCGCGCTGCCAGCCAACGGATTCTTTGGGCCGGCAGGCCTTCGGTAAGGCTGCACCTGCCGGCCAGAGCCTCCTGCGCACGCTGGCTGCCACAGAGGGGTTTTTTTCCGGCCGTCAAGCCTCTGGGAAGGCCGCGCCTGCCGCTTTGAGTGCCGTGCGTGCACATGGGCGCTCCCCTACCTGCACCCAGTGCTATCGGCCCATCGGGCCTTGGGAGACACCCCCCTCTCTCACACAAGCTGGTGGGCTACTGCCCCTGCGGCCTCGCACCCGGTCCCTTGTTTTTGCAGTCACAGGCCCTTTCGGGCCGTCGGGGCCCTGAGCAAGCGGCGCCTGTGGTTAGGAGACTCCCGTGCTCTTGTTGCATTACCGCAGACTCCAGATTCGGCCTCTGGCAGTTGCCTTTTCCCCTCGGGGTGTGTGCAAGGGCGTGCGTCTCAGGAAGGGACCGCCCGTCTTAGAGGCACGCAGGAGGGGCACTGGCCTTCAGCGCTGACCTTTTGGTTCAAGGGTTCCGACTTGGCCTCCTTTCTTTGGCCAGCCTCTCTGGGCCGCACGGGGCAGGCCCCGCATGTGCGACGGTTTCTTGCGCATAGGCCTGTTGCCTGGTAACGCTGGCTGGTGCCTTTTGGCCCTTCTGAGGGGTCAGTCCTTGCTTACTGTCGGGCGTCCCATTTAGCGATGCAATCCATACAACTCACCAGTTGTCCCAGTAGGGTGCCCTGGGGGTTTGGCATCATGGCCTACTGTCCCCCTTCCCTCGGCGGGCCTCTCGGGGGTCCGAGCCAGGATCAATGTTTCGGCCCCTTTACTCTCTTTCACCTCCAGGGATGGGATGGTCTCCAGATCCGGCTCTGGTGAGAGAGACCGTTGCGGTCATCTGGGTCAGCTTTGGCAGGTCGGCAGGAGCAGGGCCGTCTTCGGTTACTCTTCCGTTGCAAAGGGTTCCTGTTCTCCTTCAAGCCCGTGGCGTAGCCACCCGCTTTCCAGGACGGCAGGCCCCTTAGGGGCTTTGGCGGTCCTCCACGCTCAGTGGAAAGGGGATATCCCAGGCTCCAACCCTTCGGGGGCCAGGTTGGGGATCAAGTCCCCATGAAGGCTTGGCCCTTAGGCCTGTTTCCCGTTGTACAACTTGATCTCCAGGCCTGGGGTTCTTCCGATTCCAGCTCAGGGGTTCTGACAGTACTGCGCCGGGGCCGTCCTTTTCAGCTGCACCTTGGAGGGTCGTGCCTTAGGTGGGATGACTTCTTCCCCCTGTTTTTTTAGTGGATTTCATCATGGAGCACCTGACCACGCGGTCATGCTCCCTCTGCCACTGTTTGGCGGTTTTTACAATGGGGCAACGCTTGGGACAGGTCCTTGACGTGACCTCTTGGGTTCCGATACGTCCCGTCCTCCCATTTTGTTTTCACACGCTCCAGCCTTGGCTGGCCTACGTCGCTTGCAGGGGACACTTCCTGCGGGGGTTTCTCATGCCCACCAGGGTCTCAAGGTATGGGTGGCGGCTGTCCCCTTGGCGGCGGACACGGTCTCGAGGGTCGCCCGGCTTTGTTTTCTTCCCTGAACTGGGGCTCTTACCGGGGCTCCCAGCCACCTACCGTTGCCCTGGCAGGGGCGGTCGGGAGCAACAATCAAGGGGCAGCTGGCCTCCATGCTGTTTGCGGCTACTCTCCCTGCCCCCCCTCTTTTTGGTGGGCTCGTCCAATTGGGAGGGCCATCCCCTCCACCGCTGGGAGGGGTTTGAGGTCCAGCCTTTCCCCAACGACATTTTGGAGTGTGGGATCTTGACGGTTCCCCCCAGCTGACTCCTCCCGCATGGGATACAGTTGGGTCAGGCAGCCCGGCCGCTGGTATAATAAAGGCTACCACTGAGAGTCTTTCCCGGACCAGCAGCACGGCTCCCAGGGGCTGTCGTTTGCAGGTTTTTGCCATGTTCATGAATGGTCTGACCCGAGAGTAAGTTGCCCGGGCCCTCCTTCCCTACTTTGGTCTCTCACCTCTCTTCCGCCACCACGGTGGGGTGCCTGCCCGGTGGAGGTCTCTGTTCGGCTTCCCCTTGTCATAGGGGCAGTTTCAACCTTACTGCTTTCCTCCACTATTGTGTTCCAGGGCGCTTTTGCTTCCTTCGTTATTGAAAGGTGTTCCCATTGGGCACGATCCATCTTCTCTTCCACTGTCGGACACAGGTTTGCATAGTCCCATCCTCCTGGCTCACGGCCGGTTTTAGGTTGAAGGTATAAAGCAGGTCGTTCCCACTACACGGCTTCAGCTAAAGTTAGGGCCATCGTGGCGGCGCACTTGCATTCCACTCCAGTCCAGGGGCTATCACTATTATTATTAGTAGTAGTAGTATTTTTATTGTTCTGAGTTTGGTGGCGGTTCTGGTTCAACCTCTTCACGTACTAGCAGTTCAGTCATCAATTCAGTCATCAAATAAATCGGTTGCTGCAAGAAACTGCAACGGCGCTAATGATCTTCTGCCTTTCTTGGCCTTCTAGACCATACCAAGGGGGTTAATGTGAGGATCACTTGCCAAGCTGTTTTTTCATCACCGTGGTACTTACGATATCTGTCGATACTTACCTTCCAGGTCAAAGTAGGCTTGTTTCTTATTGGCTCTTATCTATTGGTCTCCAAATTGCAGTTCGGACAACTAGGTACTTGCCAACCTCTCCTATGTCAGGGGACTGTTCCGTCGGTGGTCGTAAGACAGCTTCTACATTTTTGGCGGTCATTCACTACGGGTCTGAATTATTTTTATTTCAGTGGGAAGGAATCAAAAGATGGACAGCCATTTGGCTGAAAGGATGTAGGGTCTCCTGATTGAGCGGGAGTTCGCCTGGAGGACCTCTGGGGTCTCTTCCAACTCGGTTGTTCCTTGGCTGTCTCGTGTTAAGCAGACGGCCATTATGCACCGTGTCCGGCCTGCCCGTCTTTGGGGGTGGCCCACGGAATTCTGGGGCCTAAAGGGCATCTACATGCTCCTGTCTTCCTTTCCCCATCTTCTGTTCCTTCCCGAGGTCGTTCCCGAGCTCTTGGCAGACCAGGTGCAGGTACTGCTGGTGGCTTCCCCTTGACTCGGTGTCCTTGTTTTGCCCATACGCTAGTGCTAGAACTAGGGAGTCCTGGATGTATGCCACGGGATGAGTGCCTCCTCCTTCGGGGGTCATTGGGACATCCGTCGACACGGGGTTTCTGTTGACCGTCTGGTGTTTGGGCGGTTCGCTCTGATGGGCGGTGTGTCTTCTTCCGGTGCACTTTCCGCCACCTGGGCTCCCAGCCACATTTCGCATTCACACTGCGATGCAGGCGTTTTCCATTTCTAGGAGTTTGAGGTCCTCTTGGGCTATTGTCTTTCCCCCGGGCACCAGGGTTCTCTCTGGAGGTGTTTGGAGAAGGGATTCTCGCCAGTCACCATTCGGTGGCTGGTGGCGGCATTGGAGTCTGTCCTTCCAGGTGGCCAGGAGGAGCGTACTCTTTCCCGGCACCCGACGGTCCGTGGTTTTTCTGGGCGGTCGTCTGCCGGTGTCCCAGGACCGGGCATTGGTACTCTACCTGGGTGCAGACCTGGATGTTCGTTGCCCTTCCCAGACCGCTCTTTCAGCTTTTGTTGACGTTCTGTGACAGATCCTTACCTGGACGGCAGTGTTCCTATGGTCAATGCAGCGGCCTGCCGTCTCTTGTGGCTTTGTGCCCTGTTAGTGATGGGGATTCGGTTTACCCCCTACTTGGCTAGGTTGTCCTGTGCCCCTGCCTGTGCCTTTGGCCGTAGGCGGGATCATGGTTCCCCCCGTCCCTGGGACTGGTTTTCCCTAAGTTTTAGCCTTGCCTCAGTGGCTCCTCTCGGACCTCTGGCGAATGTGGTGAGTGTGTAGGTTTCTCATGATTTCAATACGGTACGCAGTTACTTGCGTCAGCCCGTTTCAGCAGGGGTCACTTCAGGAGGATGCCTGATCTGGGATGTGGTCATCGCCTTCGTGGTTCTGCGGGTCTACAAGGTGGGCTAGCTTGTCCCTGCGGCAGTTGGGCATTGGAAGATGGTTACTGTCTGATGTCTGGTCTGCACGGTTTGACTGGGCTGTTCTCGAACCCTCCCTGGGACGTTTTCGGCTTGGGTATGTCCCATACATGGATGCTATCTCCACCCTTATTGAGAAAGAGTGTTGGTACTTACCTGATACGCCTCTTCTAATAACGCCGCCCTGGGTCCTTTTGGAGAAGGGCGGGATATAAATTGAATAAAAAAATAAAAATAAGGGGGGAGATAGCATCCGGCCCATCCCTTATCTCGTCCAGCCCAGCTTGGTGCAAGTCTTGTTGTATTGTTCAGCTTTGGGGTTCATTATCTGGTTGCCCGTGTCATTGCCTAACTTGTTGGATGATACCGGTGAGTCTTTATTTGTTTAGTTCGTCGAAAAACTGGGTGGAAACACTCCTAAGGGGGTTATATAGCACCGTTAATTAATTATTTATGAGACTCAGTCCAATCAGAGTGCGGATAGGTTTAACCCATACATGGATGCTATCTCCCCCCTTATTAGAAGAGGCGTATCAGGTAAGTACCAACGCTCTTTTTCCCACAGAACCTATCCAAATTTAAAGATAGTACAAAGTGAACCCCTGTCGTCCATGGTATCTAAAATCAGCAAGATATCATTTTGGTTATGTACAAAATATTGTGCAGGTATATCAAATTGACTGATTGAGTAGGCTCCTTGTTGTTGTTAGTTGCAAATTTGTGTCTGACCCATTGCAACACCATGGGCAATGGTTCTCCAGGCCTTCCTGTTCTCTACCATCCTCTGGAGTCCGTTTCAGCCCATGCCTACTGTTTCAGTGATTCCATCCAGCCACCTCATTCTCTGTTGTCCCCTTCTTCTTTTGCCCTCAATCTTTCCCAGTATTAGGCTCTTCTCCAGTGAGTCCTTCCTTCGCATTAGATGGCCAAAGTATTTGAGATTCATCTTCAGGATCTGGCCTTATAAAGAGCAGTCAGAATTCATCTACTCTAGGACTGACCGGTTTGATCACCTTGCAGTCCAAGGGACTCGCAGGAGTCTTCTCCAGCACCATAGTTCAAAGGCCTCAATTATTTGGCGCTCAGCCTTTCTTATGGTCTAACTTTCCCAGCCATACATTGCAACTAGGAAAACCATAGTGGGCTTCTTATGTGGCTTAAAACTAAATAGGCATTTTGATTGTTTGAAAAACAAGTAGTGAACATGTGCAGGAATGTTAGGAAAAAGGAGAGAATCCTAAGAACATAAGAAAAGCCCTGTTGGGTCATATCAAAACCCATTCTTAGCCAACATTTTTTTTTCTTATAATGGTTCTCAGCTGCTCACAAGTAGAAAGGGGACATATATGGCTCCCTCATGGCTCTTCCTTTGTGAGTAGTATTTGGAAACATGCTATTTTCAACCAGGATTAACAATCAATCTTCAAAACCAATAGCTTTTGATATACCTGTCCTCCATGAGTGTATTCTATCATATCTCTCTCTCTCTCTCTCTCTCTCTCTCTCTCTCTCTCTCTCTCTCTCTCTCTCTCTCTCTCTCTCTCTCTCCTGCACTAATATCACTCTTCATTTATCCTCATGGGTGTTGTTCTTATTATTCCTATGATCTGGAGCAAAATGCATCTGAACGACATCTTGAAAACAAATACCCGGAATGGCCATTGCCAGAAATTTTGCAGACTAACAAAATATTCAAAGTTTGCTGTCTTCACTGCAGAGATGCCAGAAATTCAAACAAGATCTTATTGGGAATCTAGGTGTTTCTTTCCTTTAACAAGTCGAATAGTAGCTGCCTCAGTTTCTAAGATACTTTTCTCTTCATTTTTCCATAACTTTATAGTCCGTGCTTCTCAGTGGAGAAACCGATACTCAGGGTGAGTCATACTGAGAAATAAGAGATTCGAATTTCAATGGAAATTTTTAAAAAGTTAATTAATACTCAGACAGCTCCATTTTATTAATGAAAAATACCATTAAAGGGATGCGATGGCTCAGTGGCTAAGAAGCTGAACTGATTGATCAGAACATTCGGCAGTTCGGTGGTTCGAATCCCTAGCGCCGCATAACAGAGTGAGCTCCCGTTACTTGTCCCAGCTTCTGCCAACCTAGCAGTTCGAAAGCATGTAAAAATGCAAGAAGAAAAATAGGAACCACTTTTGGTGGGAAGGTAACAGTGTTCTGCGCGCCTTCAGCATTTAGTCATGCTGACCATGTGACCATGGAGACGTCTTTGGACAGCGCTGGCTCTTCGGCTGTTGGCTTATCATTTGTAAAGTTAACTCTGTTTCCATACCTAAGCTAGAGAAAATTACTTTGTGGGGTGGGTAGAAGACAGAGGAAATAACTGGGTAGTTTTTGGAAGTGCTCCAAATAAACCCTGCCCATCCTGCTTGATAGTTTTATAGAGACAGCTGATAAGCCATCAGTGAAATCGGTTGGTGGACCAGATGGAGCACGAATGTAATCCAGCAGAGTTGCTATTATGCAATGCTTAATAGGTCATCGTTCTTGCTAGTGTCCTGCCCTCTGCTTTGGTTCTATTCCTAGGCAGATGCAAGAGACAGCGGGGTGATCTTGGAAACAGCAGCACATACCATGCTTCTTGTCTTAAGCTGCTTAAAGCAGCCTGCTGTTCCAGAGTACCGCTATTACCAGTATGAAGTGATCAGACTTTGCATTTGGAAAGGAAATAAAGGGGCATCTTCTTCCTAGTCTCTGGAAGCAAAATTTCTTTGTCTAGCCTGTCCATTAGCTACTTTGGATCTTAGGCCAGGGGTTTTAAACCCAAGGCCCGTGGGCCAGATCCAGTCTACAGGGTTGTTAGATCTGGCCCACAGGGCCGGCCTGGAAACAGCAAAGCCTCCTGCAGCCAGAGATTGATTCTGGCTTCTGTTACTGCTGGTTTGCTCAGGCATCATGTGTGTATGTGCTTTGCATGCATGCTTTGCATGCACACTTTGCACGTGTGCATGCGCAGTAGTAAAAATGCTTCTGAACATGCGCAGAAGCAAAAAACAAGATGGCGCCGCCTATGGCGCCACTGATAGAACCAGTTTGGGGGCGCGGCCATCCAATCTACTCAGCCGAACTTACTAGGAACCGACTTCTGCCTGCAGCCCTCTACCAGCAAAAATGGAGCTGGGGCAGGGGGCAGGAAAGGAGAAAGGGAAAGAGGAAAGAAAAAGAAGGGAAGATGGGAAGAGAATAAGGAAGGATAAATAAGAAGGGGAAGGAAGAAGAAGAAGAAAAGGAAGGAAGGAAGGAAGGAAGGAAGGAAGGAAGGAAGGAAGGATATAATGAGAGTGAAGGAGTGTGTCAGGGAAGTCCTACCTTAGCACTAGGCCACTACAGGTGCTCCTGACATGAGTCCCATGTCATGCCCACCATGGCCAATCCGCTAGGCCACCTCACGGTCCTCCAAGGTCAAACACAACCCTGATGCAGCCCTCAGTGAAATCGAGTTGGACATCCCTGTTTTAGGCAGTCAATACTTGAATTTTGCCGAGCTTCAAATTCCAAGAGGGAAAAGGCAGCCATGTTGGAAACTCTTTAACCACGTCTTTACTCTCTGTTGCTGAAGTACAATACTGGGGAAAGGTACATGTGATTAAAGGACTTGTCTACACGTGTTCCAGAGCACCTTTTCCCCTTCAAAACAAAGCACTGCCAAGCCCAATAGGAGTCATGACATGATATCATGAATCCACTGTATACTACTATTTAGTAATGTATTTCTTCTTATGATGATGACAATTGGGACCAGAATTTCTATTGCTAAATAAGGCAGTTGTTAAATGAGTCGTAACCTGATTTTATGACCTTTTTTGACCATGGTTCTTAAGTGAATCACTGAAGTTGTTAAGTGAAACAGAATCATTAAGGGCATTTGGGTTTTCCTATTGACTTCTCTTGTTGGAAGCCGGCAGGGAAGGTCGCAGACAGTGATCATATGGCCCTGGGGATACTGCTACCATCGTAAATATAGGCTGGTTGGCAAGCAGCTAAATTTTGGTCACATAACTATGGGGATGCCACAGCAGTGATAATTCACTTTTTTCACTGCCGTTTTAACTTTGAACAGTCACTAAATTGATGGTTAAAAGTGAAGGACTGTAACGACTTTCTCAGATCACTTTTGGAAAGAAGGCATATTTCAAATTAGGGCTCAATGTTTAAATCTTATTCAAACTGATTTTTAACTAACTGGTGCCTCTCTGTATAGCCCAAGATTTCTACCTTGCAATTGGGCATCGTCAATTAAAAAAGCATTTTCTGCCATGAGACAAGGAGATAATTTGTTTTTAATTTCCTTGTTTGTTTCATTTCCTTCTCAAGGCCTCTCCTTGCTTCCATTTCCTCTGTTCCTTCCATTCTTTCCTATATTTTTCACCCAATCTGCTAATCCTATGGAGAGTACAAACTCCTGGAAAAACCCAAGACCTAGACTCAGTTTAGATCAGTGTTTCTCAACCTTGGCGACTTTAAGTCCTGTAGACTTCAACTCCCAGAATTCCCCAGCAAGCTGGCTGAGGGATTCTGGGAATTGAAGTCCACAGGACTTAAAGTCACCATGGTTGAGAAACACTGGTTTAGATTATCCAGAGCAGGGGTCTGTAAAGTCGGCTCTTTTAAGACTGGTGGACTTCAAGTCCCAGAATTCCCCAGCCAGCATGGCTGGCTGGGGAATTCTGGGAGTTGAAGTCCACCAGTCTTAAAAGAGCCGACTTTGCAGACCCCTGATCCAGAGGTGGGGATGAAGGAGATGTGATCAATTGCTGACAATCGCTCCCAAAAGCTCAATGAATATAGGCCAGAGATGGCTAACCTTTTTGTTGTCCTGTGCTGAAAATAATGCAGTGAGTGCGCAACTCCCCTGCATGCCCCGCCCCTGTGCATAACCCCCTGTGCTCCCCCACCCCTACACATACAGATGTGACACCCCGCATGCAACCCATGCATGTGTGTGCAACCTGCCCACCCCTGTGCATGTGTCCCCCCACACACGTGTCTCTTGCATGCCCCCTGCCCCCTGCACATGCATGGCAGAGACCTAAAAACCAGCTGGCCAGCGGGTGTGCATGCACATGCACGGTAGAACTGAGCTGGGGCAATGGCTCACATGCCCACAGAGAGGGCTCTGCATGCCACATGTTGCACATGTGCCATAGGTTCGCCATCATGGATGTAGGCAATACGTTATCAAGAGACGCACAAGTACTTCTTTCACAAACTAGGGCAAACGGTCATTACTGCTTTATCTTCTCTGAAATGGATGCTAATTTCAAATGGATACTAATTTAAAGTCTTATTGGAGAATCCCTTCTTCCAAGTGTCTTCCATTTTTTTTAAATCAAAAACATCATAAAATGCAGTCTCATGATTGTGGGATGCAGCAAACATAAATATATTTGTGTTGCCAAGCACCTGAAGTGCAGTTAAGGGGACACAATAGTTGGAACCAGGTCGAAACTCCCATTTGCAGACCTGTTGCAACTTCAAATGGATGCTAAGCAATCTGTTGTACGTCAAGGACTACCTACAGTCAGACAGTGTTGGCTGGCGATCCCCAGGGGGAGAAGCTTCTCTGTGAGAGCGCCTTCCTTTTGGAATGAGCTACCTTCAGAGCTTCACATAATTCCCGACCTCCTGTCCTTCCGGCGCGCCCTAAAAAGCTGGCTTTTTCAGCCAGCCGGCCTGGCCTGAATAAAATAACTTATTAATTTTAATTCCAAATGTAATTTCTTTTATATCATAATGTGTAAATTGTTAATTAATTTATTGCTTATTGGATTCTTTATTTAATCCCTTTTTAACTTTTGTATTATGTGTTTCTTATGTTGTATGCCGCCCTGAGTCCTTTGGGAGAAGGGCGTCATATAAATCCAAACAATCAATTAATTAATTTAATTTAATTTAATATTTATATTTCTATACCGCCCTTCTCCCTTCTGGGACTCAGGCCGGTGTACAGGCAGCAGTAAAATCACGAATAAAAACATAGAAAACAATTAAAAACCTATTAAAATACACTAGATAATGAATAGCCTGTCTAAAACATATTAAAATCCCTACTAAAACCATATAAAACTAAAACGTTTAAAAGTATGCCAGATTAAAAACTATGCCAGGCCAGCCGTTTGAAATAAGTGGGTCTTCAAAGCCCAACGGAAGAGGCGTAGGTCTGTGATTGTCCGTAGGTCAGGGGGTAGGTCATTCCAGAGGGCGGCGGCTGCCACAGAGAAGGGTCTCCCCCTGGGGGTCGCCAGCCGACATTGCCTGGCCGACGGCACCCTGAGGAGGCCCTCTCTGTGGGAGCGAACTGGACGGTGGGAGGTATTTGGTAGCAGGAGGCGGTCTTGCAGATAGCCAGGTCCCCTGCCATGGAGCGCTTTAATCAATCAATCCTACCTGTAGGTTGCCATCAGTTAGGCTAAACACCATAGTCATTCCTGCTGGGAAATTCCTGGCCCTTCCACCAAGGACTTCTCTCATTGATTTAGCCTTAAGAAATACCTAAAAAGCCTATAAAGAAAAGTACTTTGGAACTTCCTGCTCAGAATGATAGCTCATAAGAAAACCTTACAAATGGTTTGAAAAGGTAATTTTGCAATCTTGAACATGGGACAAGTTTCAATTAGAAATTATATTTTAAAACCAAGTACGTGTAAAGCATTCTGAGTATTGGCAGTTCTTTGTTTTGGGAAAAGGCACTTTATCTGGTCACATATTCCATATCTGGGTACAATGTGGTTTTAGAATACATTCAAAGCTCTTTGTGGAGAGAATAATTTCAGAGAGAGAGAATTGGTATCTTCTGCTTGCTCTTTCTTTTACTTCTTGAACACTGCCTCACCACTTTGTGGATTGTGGGGGACAAAGGAGAGCAACTCTTCGTTGACCGATAGAGCAAAGTGTTCCCTCTCTGATATCCTATAAACTGACTATAAACTTCACAAGAAACAAGTTGAATAGAGTTACACTGAGAGCTTCTGCATTGGAGACAAACTCCTTGTGTGACTAATGACACATGGCCAATACGGAATTTTGTTCCGTTCCGTTCCAATTCTCATCAGCTATATCTCTGCTTACAAGCACAGGATATGCTTTTTGGAAAGAAAAGATAAATCCTACGGTATCTTTTAAGGATTCAGATAAAATAAACTCTCTTAATATTGGTTTGCTTGTGGTTGTGCTGTAGCAATATATGTATACATCAATAAGCCGCCCTGGGTCCTAACAAGGAGAAGGGCGGGTTATAAATTTAATAAAAATAAAAAAAATAAAAAAAATAAGAGTCCTGTAAAAGGCTGATGTAATCAGGGAAAGCCGGTTAGCTCAAGGCATAGAAAGGCTTGCCTGAAATGCTGGAAAGTGCCGGTTCAAATCCCAGTAGAAGTATGGCCAGCTGCAGAAGGCTAATAAGCCTGAAATAGACCTATCCTGGTCTCTTAATTATTAAATCAGTCCTTAAAAATCTAACATATATATATATGTTGTCATACATGTTTGTATGATGAATGAAGGTAATAATTGTGCTCACTCTTAATAGCAATGGAAAACATTAGACAAAGTGAAGCTAAAGTCCTAGCAGAAGATACAATGTTTATCAATGGTTAATAATTTATTTCATTTATCCTTAATACTGCTGTATTTTGAATTTATTTCAATAATTACGTAACCGTTTGAACAAGAGTTCCTAAGTGAAATCTGCGAGATTGCATCCTGCCCCATACATCCCTTTGACTGATTCGCTCGCACAGAGAGGGACTTCTCTGGGTGCCGTCCACTAGGCAATGCCAGCGGGCGACTCCCAGGGGAAGGGCCTTCTCTGTCGCAGGCCCTATCCTATGGAACAACCTACCCCCCTGACCTCAGAACAATTCTGGACCTCCGCTCCTTCCGCCGAAAGCTCAAAACGTATTTCTTCCAGCAGGCTGGCCTGGCCTAATCTATCTTTCCTGCCTCCAGTCTGTATATTTAAATTTTTAATTGGGTTTTTAGGTTTTTTTAGTGTTTTAGGATTTTAGGTTTTAGCGCAGGGTTATAGTAGTTTAATCTGATTTTAGATATTTATATTGTTTTATGTTTGTATGTTTTATAATCCCCTGTGCACTGCCCCGAGTCCCTTCGGGGAGAGGGAGCGGTATACAAATAAAAATTTGATTGATTGATTGAAATCCTCACGATTTCCTTTGCAAATACAAGAATGTTTAAATAGTATTGATTCTCCTGGATTTAAACCACGTCCGTAGAGAATAGAAATTCCTCTGCCCCACTCTGACTGCATATACATAACTGAAAAGGTGCCAGATCCTTTTATACACCCTAATTGCTTTGGGGTTTCCACTCAGAGAGTTCTACTTGGCAACACAAAGCAAGAAAAAGCACGAAAACCATGTTCTTCTGTGGAAAGTCACTTCACACCTCAATTACAGCTTCTGCCAACCACTTCAGATGTGAAGTATAATGTTTTCTCCAGCAAGAGGATGCTATTAGCACAATATGCTGTTAACACCGAGGCAGCAAACTGAGCAGCACCAGGGGAAATCACCTCACACTGGAAGCTCTGCAGATGTCAGCTTTCATGCCACTCGGAGGAATTATTTCCATGGATTCAAATGAGCCTCTCCCGCAACTACTATTTTGGCCTCAAGTGACCCAGGTTTGTGAAAGGATTCAGGTCTGAAGCTGCCAGATTAGGATTTTACAAGTTTGCAGAATGAGCTTCTCTGACACTTGTACACATTTTTGGAAAGGGAGACTGAAAATCTAATAATTGGGAACCAAATTTGTTTTTACTAATTTTTGGGTGGTGGTGTGGGGAATGGAAGCTCTTGAAAATCTATCTTTAGTAGGTTAGAAAACTAGACTGAAAATAACTGAATAAAACTGAACAAGGACAAGTGCAAAAATTCCCCTTAGGAAACAGAAGTCAGCTACAGAATGAAAGATAAAACACGACTAGACAAAAAACCCTGTTTGCACTGTCATGTGAACTGACCTAAAGTAAGAGATGGATGAGTCTGAGAAAAGAGACTCCTAGAAGAGTCTGAACTCCAGGCTTCAGCTAAAACTTTATAGGCACACATCCACCCTAATGGAAAGGTACAGATTTTTCTTGCTACAAATACCAGCTCCGAAAGCATCACTTCTAGTAAGAGAGAGGGCCAGGGAAAGTGATCTCTACCCATGATTTACTTCTCTGTGTGTATTGTAATTCCAGGATTGGGGGAAACAGGAGCTCAGCACCCTTCTGTCCAACTCCCACCTCTCTCCTTTTCCCATTGCTCAAAACCCTTTCTCTCTGTAGGAAGTTAGCACCCACCCCTCTCCTAGGAAAACGAGATATTTTACGAAATATAAAAAGGGACGAATATTTCCCCTAAAAGGGAGGCAGAAACTCACACCCCCCCCCCTTTGTCAATGGGCCATTAAGGCCTGAGCCAGTCTATTCTACATAATGAAGATCTACCTCCTTCAGGCAGAGCCATAGTAAGAATTGCTCAGAAGCAATTGGTGGGTTCCTCCTGGTTTGGCCCAGTTTGGCCAAACCAGTAGTGGTATACCAGCCTGGGTCGCAAAACTAGCAGCGACCCAGGCTGGACACGCCTCCAAACCGGTTCCCCAGTTGCCACCATCGCCATCTTGATTTTGAGTTCTGTGCATGAGAACAATTTCCATTGAATTGTGCATGTGTATGCAGCGTACATCCAGCATGCGCACAAGCAAACCGGCAGTATCGCCGGCCACACCCCACCCCTGTCCAAAGCCCTTTCATTACATCATCACCCAGCAAGGCTCAACCAAGCTTGGGACTCAGGACAGCCTATAGAGTTGCCCCTGCATGGCCCCACAGGAGCCTGACAACCAATCAGAATGAATACAAGCTCAAATTCAAAAGCCAAGAGATTGTATAAAACCCAGGCACTTTCAGCATCTCTGCCCTTTTTTTTTTTGCCCAAGATCTTGAAGCATGTGATCCTGTCCAGCATTAAAACCACCTTTCCAAACAGCCTCCATGTTTCCAGTATCTTTCTTCCCACTTGGAAACTGAACCCAGAAGGAAATTTCTTCCAACACCTCCAAATCACTGAAGCCCACAAAACCAGGTGAAACGAAATCATGACAGAAATTCCTGTTTCCTTTCCATTCTTCAACTATGCCTAGTGGGACAAATTCAGCACTGGATGATTTAAAACGACTCAGGCTGGTACGTGTGTGTGTGTGTGTGTGTAACGGCACGCGTGTTCATTTCCTCCCCCCCACAACCAGAAGGGACAGCCTGTTCCAGAGACACCTGTGAGAGAGATGCCTTTTGCTGCTCACTACCCCCCCCCCCATCCTGCCCGCTTCCCTGGCCTCAGCTCTGCAGGAACAGATGGACTAATCATTGTTCTCCTTCCACAGTGAGCCCCCCTGCTGTAGCTGTAAGCCTTCTGCAGTTGTCAGACAACAGTGTACAGCAGGCAGAGTTACGTCCAGAAAAACACACTCACTCTGGTTGATTCTAGGCTCACGAATGAGACTCTTTCTCGCCAATTACTACAAAACTGTGACCAGAAACTCATTATGCCAGTGCTGGGAAGTGGTATGAAGGGAATGGGAGGCTTCTCCAATCTTGGCCAACATCAAGAATATTTAAGGGTGGAATTTATGGGATTAGTTCCTCGTTTGGCTCGCAAGTGATTTATGCTTACAAGTCCCATTAACATTTATGACTCACTGACTGGAACCATCTTTGTATTCATGTTTAATTAGACAGCGCATTGCTCCATCTTGTCCCTAGCTTCAAGTGGAACGGTACGATTATCATTCTGTGCAGCCAGACTCCATGCCAGGAGGCTACTTGCTGCTCATTCACACATGAAACAGCATCATCAGGAAGGTGGTATCCTTGTGCAAAACTGCTGCCTGAAGAGCTCCCAGACAGCTTTATTGCCTGACATCTCAGATTCTCAGCTTTTCAATACGGACAACTCGCAGTTCAGCTGACAAGATGCTAAGCAATCTGTTATTAAAACCGTGGATAGCCAAGTGCCCACTGGCTTCAATTAGGCAGAAGGCTGCATTGCTGTATTGATGCTGATGCATGGGTTTTGTTTTTTTTACTTTGGGAAATCTGATAGACATTCACAGGACTGGAGGATTAAACATGCAGTGTCTATCTTTATAGAGACAAACACAAACAGCATCAAATAATACCACCAAGCTGACATCCAGCTTGATGTACAGATAGTCCTTGACTTATGGCCAGTCACTTAATAATGGTTTGAGATTATAACAGACACCCCTCTCCCAAAGGTATTTACAGCCTTGTTCCAATGGCAGCCCCCCCACCTCACCAACAGCCAGGCAGTCATGTCACTGTATTTCAAGTGCTTGACAACCGGTCCACATTTTTAGGGCTGTTTGCAGCATCCTGTGATTTATGAAGTTTTTGTCAAAAGCCAACATTTACTTTTGGTGTCCAGCGAAAAACATTTCATACCGAACAATGAGTTCGCTTAATGACTGTGGTGTTCGCTTAACAACTACAGCATTCACTCTACAACCGCCACATTCACTGAACGACTGCTGCAAAAAAAGATTGTAAAATCAGCTGAATCATGTGATAACTTGCTTTACAACTGTCACAACTTTTAAATTGGCGGGCTCTATTGGCAGGCCATTAAACAAGGACTATCCGTGAAGGCATCAGGCTTGAAACCAGGAGATGGGGAGTTCTAGTCCCACCTTGGGCATGGAGCCAGTTGGATTACTTTGGGCCAGTCGGTCCACTGAAGATGTTATCTAGCCTGATAACAAAATGTTTGAAAAGCAACCCCCAAGCTCAGGGAATGAACCTTCATCCTCAGAACAGCAGTTCATTTAGTGACCGTTCAAAGTTACAATGGGACTGAAAAAAAATGACTTACAATAATTTTTTACAATTGTTGCAGTTTCCCTGTGGTCATCAAAGATGGGTTGCTCCCAGTTTGGCTGAACTGGTAGTGGCGGTTGTGAGAGGCTCTGCCCATCTGCTTCTGCGCATGTGCAGAAGCATTGCAAGTGCGCGCAAGAGCGCATGTGAGCATGAGCAAACCGGTAGTAAGCTAGTTAGCAACCCACCACTGGTGGTCATGTGATCAAAATTCAAACACTTGGCAACTGACTCATATTTGTGAGGGCTACAGGGTCCCAAGGTGATCCCCTTTTATAACCTTCTGACAAGCAAAGTCAATGAGCTTAAAGACCATGTTGTTGCTGTTAACAACTGCAGTAATTCACTTAACCACTGTAGCAAGAAAGGTCATAAAATGGGACAAAACACACTCAATGACTGTCTCACTTAGCAACATAAATTTTGGGCTCAAATGTGGTCATAAGCCAAGGACTACATGCAATTGTGACATCACTAAGGAACACGAGCAACTCTTTTTCACCTCTCCTGAAATTCCATCTTGCACCCGCTAGGAATATGGGCGCTCCCAGATTGGGAACCCATTTCTACGTTCATTCTACCCCTGAGCTTCTTTGAGGGTGTCCAGCCTGATCTGTGAAAGTCCCGCATTAATGGCCCATTCTAAACAGCCAACCCATTTATCTGTCTGACCTGCATTGCTCCTGTTTTCTTTGGCCTTGACGAACAATTTTCAAAACATTTCGCTCTGTCATTGATGGCAAGATGCACACTCAAAAGTTACAAATCAATTGCCGTGGTACATTCATTGCTTATTGAAGCAATCAGAACCACGTCGATGTTACCTTCACTTGATCCAAAATAAATTCTACATAGGTTTCCAGGAGCAGAGAGAAAAATTCAAAGTCAAGTAAAAACGAGTGTATCATGTTAGCATTTTAAGAGTGTGGGGGTATCATCCAGAAGGCTTTTCTCCCCTGAAAGTTTAGTCAGAATTTACTTTAGATAATCTCAACTGACAGGCCTTCTGTTTACACTAAGACACGACTGATTTGGCCCAGTAACTCATTTTAAAGGATTACTGAATTGACTCTCTCATGACTTCAGCCTAACCAGTATTCTGCTTTATTGTATAGTCAATTGCCAGACATACTGAGAAGCAAACAGAAAGGAAGACTAATTGGGGGTGGGGGTGGGGTTTGCCCCCTTCAATAGATCATTAATAATAAACAATGACTCCACTCAGGCTATGCCGAGGGGCTATGGCAGGGGTGGGCAAACTTTGCAACTTTAAGTCTGAAAGACTTCAGCTCCCAGAATTCTCCAGCCAGCTTGCTGGCTGGAGAATTCTGGGAGCTGAAGTCCTTCAGACTTAAAGTTGCAATGTTTGCCCACCCCTGGGCTATGGCATTCAAAATAAAATAAACCTATTGTTTTTCTGTGGTTGTTGATCCTACTTCTCTGACCAATTTGCTCTTTTCTAGAAAAAAAATTATCACCTGAGAATACACCTGCAATTATAAAGTATCAATAAAAGATTCATATTTATTAACATGAGATAGAAAGTTTAACTATTCACTTATTAATCTTGGGCTTTTAGAAGCCAGCTCAAAGTCACAGTATTTTCCGAAATGCTATAGTTCTGTCACGCCAAACTTAAGGTCCAGGCAATGGAAGTTCATCTCTGTATGTTGTGTAACATACACAGCGTTGTTAATTTATTTCTCCAGGATAGCTACATTGGGATGCCACGAGAGAGATCTTGTTTGGGAGGAGTTTGACTCCGTTGCTTCCGAAGATATGGACAGGCTACGTGGGCGACTGCGAGCCACCACATGTTTATTGGACCCGTGTCCCTCCTGGCTTGTACTGGCATCCTGGGAGGTGACACGAGGCTGGCTCCAAGAGGTTGTCAACGCATCCTTACGTGAGGGTTCCTTGCCCGCTTCCCTAAAAGAGGCTATGGTGAGGCCCCTCCTTAAGAAGCCCTCTTTGGACCCAACTCTTTTAAACAACTATCGTCCAGTCTCCAACCTTCCCTTCTTGGCGAAGGTTGTTGAGAGTGTGGTGGTACAACAGTTTCCCCGTCACCTGGAGGAAATTGAGTATCTAGATCCGCGCCAGTACGGCTTTCGGCCCGGGCATAGCACCGAGACGGCATTGGTCGCGTTGGTAGATGATCTCTGGAGGGCCAGAGATGGGGGATGTTCCTCCATCCTGGTCCTATTAGACCTCTCGGCGGCTTTCGATACCATCGACCATGGTATCCTATTGCATCGGCTGGGGGGTTGGGGGTGGGAGGCACCGTTTTACGGTGGTTCTCCTCCTACCTCTCTGGCCGATCGCAATTTGTGTTGGCAGGAGAGCAGAGGTCGACCCCGAGACCCCTCACATGCGGGGTGCCTCAGGGGTCGGTCCTCTCACCTCTCTTGTTTAATGCATACATGAAGCCGCTGGGTGAGATCATCCGTGGTTTTGGGGTAGAGTACCATCTGTACGCTGATGATACTCAGCTGTACATATCTACCCCAAACCACCCCAACGATGCCGTAGCGGTGATGTGCCAGTGCCTGGAAGCCGTGCGGATCTGGATGGGAAGTAACGGACTCAAGCTCAACCCGACCAAGACCGAGTGGCTGTGGTTTCCGGCTGCCCGATTCAACCAGCTTTCTCCAACGCTGGCCATAGGGGGCGAACATCTTGCCCCTGTGGATGGGGCGCACAATTTGGGTGTCCTCCTGGATACCCGGCTGTCTATGGAAGAGCAAGTGACAGCCGTGGCCAGGAGGGCGTTTTACCAGGTTCGCCTGGTTCGCCAATTACGCCCCCTATTGGATCGGGACGCCCTTCGCACAGTCACTCATGCCCTCGTGACATCCCGACTGGACTATTGTAACTCTCTCTACATGGGGCTTCCCTTGAGGTGCACCCGGAGGCTTCAGTTAGTTCAGAATGCAGCCGCGCGAGCAATTATGGGGACCACTAGGTTCACCCACGTTACACCGCTCTTGCGCGAGCTGCACTGGCTGCCTGTTGTCTTCCGGGTGCGCTTCAAGGTGTTAGTTATCATCTTTAAAGCGCTCCATGGCTCGGGACCTAGCTATCTGCGGGATCGGTTTCTGCCCCATACATCCTCACGGCCTATTCGCTCCCACAGAGAGGGACTTCGGGTGCCATCCGCTAGACTTTGTCAGCGGGCGACGCCCAGGGGAAGGGCTCTCTCTGTGGCGGGCCCGGCCCTCTGGAACGACCTTCCCCCCGATATCAGAACGACCACGGACCTCCGCTCCTTCCGTATGAAACTGAAGACCCATCTTTTTCGACTGGCCGGCCTTGGATAGTCTCTCTGTCTATAGATTTCAAATGTATTTTTAAATGGGATTTTAGTCAATAATTTTAGCACGGGATAAATTGTTTAATTGTGTTTTAAGTTATGTACTTTTGTATTTATTGTTCTTATTGTTTTTATTTTTCCCTGTGCACCGCCCCGGGTCCCTGTGGGGAGAGGGAGCGGTTAATAAATTCGATTATTATTATTATTATTATTATTATTATTATTATTATTATTATTATTATTATTATTATTATTATTCTGTTTTGATGTTTTTGCTTCAACCAGCTGATGGACTGCGATCTCTGAAAATTTAACCCGGGAGTATCAACTGGGTGCGACTGACACAGGATGGCTGGGTTGGAGCACTGGCTAACTTGACGTGAGGACAATTTAGTCCACTGCAACTCCCTCTTCAGCCTCAATGATGGGACTCCTGCTGGACAGGGCTGCTGGTGGTAGTGCCACGGCAGCAGGGTGAGCCAAGGAGCAGGATGGGGCCAGCCTGATGCCCTCGGCTTATTTGACGCCCTGGGTTCACATCCAGCTGGCCATCACTGCCGGCCAAGGGGTCAACAGCTGTAGCTGCTGCCGGGCACCGCCAGCCTGTGCGCTCACCACCTCTGTGCACCTAGGAGTGCCCAGTCGGATTGGGGTGAGCCAGGGTGGTGCGGGCCAGTCCTTCACCATCTCCAGAGTGGCCCTGTGGGCCAGATCTAACCATATTGTGGGCATATTGAGTTGATTTAAATGCCACCAGACCTAATTTTTGTTAAGAAGCTTTAGGGTTTAATAGCACTTTGACTTTGAGGAAGAACATGAAATTTGGACTGAATATGTGAGCATGTAGTTCTGCCAACAACCCTTGGAAGCAGCTATATCTGTTCATGGATTTGTGCAGCTGTTTTGGAATCAAGGGGAAATCAACCTGTTGTGTTTCAGGTGTTGCTAAGAATGTTAATATTTTACATTAATAAATACCAGTAAACAATAATCTCATGCATCTGTTGTGGGAAAGTATGAATACGAACTGAGTAGGAACATCTGCCCCACAGATATTAAATAGGAACTGGTGGCATCATAAAGGGAAGTATGTTTTTTCCTTATAAATACTTTTACAAATATAAAAATGAATACATTTGGAGAGAAAAGCAGTAAAGATTATCAAAGATTGACAATCATCTGATATCTGAGAGGGCTGTGATAATGGATCGTAGGGTGGTTAAAAGCCACACTGAAATAAGAATAAGATTTGATGGAATTTTTTAAGGGATTTATGTTAAACCTATATTGGGCTTATGCGGAAGGAGTGTTGCTACATTATGATCTCATAGCATAACTGTTACTGATTATTGTAGGAAAGCACATTCTAATATTATTTTAAGGAAACACTTGAACATAACATGCTGTTTTCAGAGGCAGCCTTATGCCATGCCTACAGGATAATTCAGTCAAAAGCTAATTCTAGAATTTCATATATTTCTAAAACATAAAGTGAAAGCTGTTGTTTTGTCTGAGGGGCTAACAATCATAAATATCGGGAGTGTGGGTGAAAAGTCAACCCCCAAAGTCACAACAAAGTCAGACTGAAGTAAAGATTCTGATTATGTAGGAGAAAGGTGGAATAAAGAGTGTATTTTCATCAATAGAGCAGTCAATTCTCAACGAAGAAGCAAACTTCATTGCCTGTCACAAAATGGCGGGCTGAAAATGAATAATGGGCTACTTACCTTTCGCAGTAACAGTTCCAGTGTTTGAATGTATGTATACATGATATTTCCACAGTTTTATTTTCAAATTTGCACAAACTAAACATATTGACCTAGCTGGTGCCTTAGATGCATTTTCTATTATCACTAATCACTGTAGAAATACATTGTGAAAAATTGCAGATAATATGAAAAAGTATGCCAAAGTATGAATACAGACATGCATATTTTGTATCTTGGATGCAAATGAAAAAATATAGCTTTGCCTATTAGTAGCAAAGAATGTAAAAAAAGAGAACATGATTGGGGCATATAGCCCTAAATGAAAAATGCTTATCTCTGCTCATCACACTCATCTTTTATTAAGTCACTGGTATAATTACAACTATATTCTTTCCTACAGTTCAGATCTGCATTCTAGCCAGCGAATCACATTTTCTCCAGCTGAGCCATAGACCAGTAGCATAAAGATAATCTACAATAAAATGTTAACAATCAGCAGTGAAATATAAATATAGTTAACATCTCACAAATGAGGATTTTGATGGATAGAAATCTATCAATTTTACTCTCCATGAGTTTTGATCCCCTCACCCCAATTTTTAAGTTTCCTAATCTTATTTTTACATTTTTAGCAAAGATTTATTTATAATTCTCATTCATCCAAATATATATGAATAAGGTAGGATTTTTTGACTATATATCCAAAGAGAATACATATCAATTCCTTCTCTTTTTTGTCACATATGTGTAGCTAAAACAAATAT
Organism: Rhabdophis nuchalis; assembly: GCA_039707465.1. Lineage (NCBI taxonomy): Eukaryota > Metazoa > Chordata > Lepidosauria > Squamata > Natricidae > Rhabdophis > Rhabdophis nuchalis. The sequence continues at coordinate 58,782,419 of CM077646.1, forward strand.
CTTAGCTGTTATTGATTTTCGTCAATAATGTTTACATGTATTTCTCCTAACTATACCAATATTGTTGATTCAGCTTCCGAAATTCCCATATTGATTTCCCTTTGTGGTGGTGAATGATCACAATAAAATATTTCAATATGTATCATACACACTCTGATATAGCTAAGCATACACACACAATCTAATTTATGTTCAAATTTTTGAGAAGATAATTACATTGCATAATTTGCATAAAAATAAATATTGAGAGATATCTGCATTCCAATTTGTGTATTGTTTAAAGAATTGAATTTAGCTTGGTTCATAGTAAAATATTAACTGAACCAATTTCTTCCCCATTACCATCTGCAATAAGTTTCCAGTAAAAATTCAGTACTGGGAAATATTATTACCATTAATCTGAACAGATATTGAACATGCTGCATATAGAAATCAACTTGAAAGTCAAAGATACTACATGCAAATATCTGGAAACTACAAAGCTTTTTAATTCTACTCAGGCACAAACACCTCAAAATAAACAAGATATTAAGCTGTTAACAGAATTAATTTTAAAATACAAAAACAGTTAAGCATACTTTTTTCCAGAAACCAATAACCTTCTGTATTTTATACTTTTCCAATGCAATTAAACTATTGTAATGTTAAGATTATAGAAAAAACTTATTTTAGGTATTAAAATTAAATTAGACTGGATTACTATTATATATTTAGAACACCTTTATCTCATGACGATCTTGATGAGGGACATAAAAAAATACTAGTTTTGCTGCCATATATTAACAAATTCTCTCTAATTATTGTCTAAGAAGCTTCATCTGTAATATCCAAAAACTTTGGAGTCATCTCCAAGAAATGTTCCTTTTAATTAGGATCCAGTAAAAACGTTCCCTGTAATTAGGATCCTCCAGGCTGAGCTGTGCGGTTGGTTCCCATCTCTTGCGAAGAACTGCTGCAGTCCTGGCCATCATCCCTGAGAGAAGGTGCAGCTTCAGGCATCTCCGTCAGCCTTACTGCTGTTTGCATTTGCTTTTCTAATTCCTCTATCAGTTCTCCCGAAACAGTTGTAGACTGTAGAGAAAGCTTTGATTTTTCATTACTATCCTCCAGTGTCAAAGTCCCTGTGTCTCGCCTTAATCCATTATCGTCAATAAGTGGGGCTGTCCTCTCCTCTAGGAGCGTGCATTGCGAAGGATTTATTTTCCCATCTTCACTGGCTGAGGACTCTTGTTCATCCGAATCAGAGACTTCTGTCTCGTATGATGAAGTGCTGCTCGAGTCCTCGAATTCACTGGCATCTTCTTGGGAGGGAGGAGGCAGCTGCTGCTCAGAATCGCCTGCGTCAATAGCTTTTAACTCTTTCTCTTCCTCGTGTACCAGAAGCGCGGCTGTTTCCAGCTCATTTAATTCGAAACCCAAGTCCTCCTTACTCAGCTCTGCTTTCTGCACGCATTCGGCGAGCGCTACCAAGTTCTTTGACCTGTTTAAGGGAAAATCCAAAAACAGTCATTGTTCTGAATGACACAAATGCAAAAGTGACTAAATCAGTGGCTCCCAATGTGGGGCTCATGCCCCACAGGGGGACAATTTGATTTTTAATGGGGGCAATTTAAAGCTTGTTTACACCAAGTTAATGGGCTTTTAGACTTCCTCCACATGAGTAGAATTCACTTTTTGAGTAAACTAAGAATTATAGGTCATGGGAGGTGGGGCACACCAAGATTTTAAAGATGCTTATGTGGGTCATGGCCAAAAAAAGGTTGGGAACCACTGGAGTAAACCAATGCAAATAATACATATGAGTAGATTTTCTGATTATTCATCAGTGAAGCATCAATTATGCTTCTAGTTCTTTTTGTCTGTTTGATTTATAAAAGCACCTTTCCCCTTAATTCCACGATTGCTAAAATTCCTCAGTAAATTCAGTACTGATGGGATGAAATATTATTCAGGGGGGTGAAAGCATTAATGATTGGACACTCCTTTGACAGCTGCCCAATTGTTAGGCTTGGCAATGGACAGTGGGTGGACGGGGCCAAGAAAGCTTTTCTTCCTCTCTCCCTTCCCACTGTTCCTCTGATAAACACATATCTCTGCAGACTAGATTTATTTTTGTACTTGATGAGTATATATAGCCACCCATCTCACGCACATGCCTGTGGGTGGTATGCAAAGATCAAAACACAAAAACAATAGAATGAAATAATTAAAAAAGGCAAGAAAATTCTTTTTAAACTTCAAAATAATACAGCCTATTATGTGGAAAATATAATTTGCAGGACAAGACAGTCACTCGGCAGACTCCACACTCACTTCATCAGGCCTCCCCAGACCTAGTGACAAAGTCATCACTTCAGGTCCTTCTGGGAGGCCAGCAAAGTTGGGGCCAATCTGACCTCAGGGAGAACAATGTTGCAAAAAAATGAGTGCCAATGCAGAAAAGGCTCTCTTCTTGGATCTTCTCAGGCAATACTCTTCCTGGATGGGATCAGCAACATGCCTTTTGTGCTAAATCTGATGGGGCAGGTAAAGGTGATTGGGGAGAGGTGGTCCCTAAAATAATCCAGCCCCATGTTATGTAGGGCTGTAGCACCATGACTTGAATCCAGAAGCAAACTGCTAACCAATGCAGCTAGCAGAGCAGAGGTGTAAAGTGGAGTGATCTAGGTTCCCAGGTCATTCATTTTTGTACCAGCTGGAGTTTCCATGTCATTCATTTTTGTACCAGCTGGAGTTTCCAGTCCCATGTACATCATGTTACAGTAATACATGTGGGAGGTGACAAGGGCATGAGTGACTGAATGCAGGGTCTCCTGGTCTAGGAATAAGAGCAAGCGGCATATGATCCAAAGTTGTGCAAAGTTCTCCCCAGCAACGATTGCCATTTGTTCATTGAGTCATGAGTTCCACAAGGACCGCCAGATTGTGCACCAAGTGGACTGTCTGGAGCAGTGCCACCCCACCCAAAACTAAAGATGGTAAACTCTCAAGTGCTGGTGGCCCTAAAAGCAGTCAGTGTTGAGCTATTGTCCCCTATTTAAATCCCCAAGTTGATACCAAGACAGGATATCAATAGCATTGCTTATTGCACCTGATGTGAAGCAAAAAAATTGAAATGAAGTATGATGCACAATGTTGATACCTCACACCCTTGATGAAAATGACCTGTATCAATTGCTTCATGTAGATCACGGGTGTCAAACTCATGCTGTCATGTTGTCATCATGTGACATATCGTGACTGTTTTCCCCTTTGCTAAACCTGGGATGGACGTGGCCAGCTCCTGACACATCCAGCCTGTGGGCTGAGAGTTTGACACCTCTGATGTAGATGTTAAACAGGACAGGAGATCTCAGCTGTGTCAGGATAGTTAGAAGAATAAAATGTAAAGTACCACCCTCTCCCACTGCTCTTAATCAGGATCAATGATCAAATCGTATTTTCAGGATTAAAGGCAGTATCCCTCTGAATAATAACTGGTGGGTATCAGCTGAGAGAGGATGTCTTCTGCATGTCCTAGCTGCAGAATTGCTGGCTAGCAGGTCTTTATAAAATGCTTTTCAGGCTCTAGTCATTGTATTATTTTATTTAATTATTTTATTTATTGGATTTCTATGTTGTCCATCACAATCTGGTGACTCTGGGCATTTTTTACAATATGGCAACAGTTAAAAAGTGTTTAAGAAGTTAAAAAGCAAAAAAACCCCAGTTAAATTAGAATAAAAATCTATAAATTAAAATTAAAAAGCAAGATGATGGCCAGCTTGGTGGATCTTTTTCTCTATCTCATCAGCAACCTTCACTGTAGCGGATTCCTGTCGGGGCACAAGGCCAAAAGGTAAAGACAAGTTTTTAGGCTCTTCCACAAAGACATTAGTGTGGGGGGAGATCTCATCTCTGAGAAGAGATTATTCCAAAAGGCTCTTCTCCTGGACCCCTCTAGTTGAAAGTTTTTGGCTGATGGGAACTGAAGTAGGCCCTTTCCACTAGAATGAGTGGAGTAGGTTACTCGCATAACACTTTCCCCGCCATTTCCCCCAAGTATTCTAAAATCACTTCCTGATACTATCCAGTAGCCTGTAAACCACTGGAGATTTTATGCTACATCTATTTATTCATGATAGCCAACAACATTTAAAAAAAATTAACATAACTATGAGATCAATTAACAATTAAAAGCCTGATTAAACAGATGCAGGTTTACAGATTTTCTGTTTCCTGAAAGGGCCAGAGGTAATTCTTGAACGCTCTGTTACCAAAAAGGTCAATATCACCACTTCAAATTATGCTTGAGAGGGTCCTGGCAGCAAATGCCCAACAACCTATTATACAAGCTTCACATGATTCCCGTAAATTCAGTGACAGATGAAGATCAAGTTGCATTTTCAGAGTGAATACAGTATATTTCTTTCTTTCAGAAGAATGTATGGCTGTTTGAACTTTAATCCTAAATCATCTCTCTACTGACAATGGCAGTTTTGTGTCTGGATTAAATGGTAGCTTGTTCTCCCTCATCCATGTGTCACTGAGTTTAGACAATGCTTCCTTAAGAGTAGCTGGAAAGCAGAAACAGATCATTCCAAGTTCTGAATGATCACCCTCAGTGTTTCCTGTAGCTATTAAATGTTGAGAGGGACAAGTTGGAATCTTGTGGGATATTAGAGATCTCAGTAATCCACGCTTATATAGTAAACCTGCAGCACCATGTTCAATATCCAATCCTTCCTGACAATTCTGAAGGATAGTCATAATAACAAAAGTTGTGAGCAGTTCGGGAAAATTAGCAAGTCTGCATTTATTCCATCCAATTTCAACCAAGGCATTGCAGTACTTATCTTGGTTGAAAGCCCACCTGAAATGGATCCAGACAGTAATTTAAGCACCTTTACTGTTGGAAGCAATGTGTGCCAAGACCATTATTTACTCAGCAAATGTAAACTGTGGTCTTCTTTACTTCCAACATCAACTCCCAGTACCAAAAGTTAACAAGGGATTTCCCTTACCACATCAACTTGCCCAGCAGCCAATCTGGGCATTTCTAATATTCAGACAGCAAAGGAAGGGCATAAGAGTTGTAGTGTGCAGTGGTTAGAACGCAGTATTGCAGGCTAATTCTGCTGACTGCCAACAGTTTGGCTTAAAGTTGACCCAGCCTTCCAGTATTCTGAGGTCAGTAAAATGAGGATCCAGATTGCTGCGGGCAATATGCTGACTCTATAAACCACTTAGAGTGGGATGTAAAGCACTATGTATGTCTAGTTTGATGAAGAGAAGTACCAGGGGAGACATGATAGCAGTGTTCCGATATCTCAGAGGGTGCCACAAAGAAGAGGGAGTCAAACTCCAAGGCACCTGGGGGCAGGACAAGAAGCCATGGGTGGAAGCTAATCAAGGAGAGAAGCAACTTAGAACTAAGGAGAAATTTCCTGACACTTAGAACAATTAGCCTCTGGAACAGCTTGCCTCCAGAAGTTGTGAATGCCCCAACCCTGGAAGTCTTTAAAAAGATGTTAGATAGCCATTTGTCTGAAATGGTATAAGGTTCCTGCCCATGCAGGGGGTTGGACTAGAAGACCTACAAGGTCCCTTCCAACTCTGCTATTGTATTGTATTGTATTGTACTATGAAGCTGTATGTAGGTCCAAGTAGTATTACTACTGTTATAAATGGCTGCTAGTGGTGGGAGATGGAATCTCAGGAATGCCAAAGAAAGGAAGAAAGATTTCATTCTAAATTAAAATTCTTTAGCCTCGCTTAAAAAGCACAGCGCAATTAGAGGACATGGAAATATGCTTCTTAAAGGGCCCCCAAAGAATGTTAATTTGTAATACTTTGGGCCAATGACATTTTCTTTGTGTGTATGCTTGGGAATGTACTTCCCCTTTTTCCTGTTTACATTTTTGGTCACATTCATTTCAGTCATGGCATTGCTTCAATTTGGTAAAAGCCTGTGAATACAGACACATGCAAACTGTTCAAATTAAAAAAAGAAATGGCGCTTGCCTCTTTATCACTCTCACTGGGTAGGAACAACACAGTCACAATTAGCATCTCTCCCTGTCAGCGTGGCATGAATGGTATGTTTGAAGGCATGGCGATTGTATAGATGAGCAGATGCAAGTGGGAATTGTTTCCTCTACAATCTTTCCCCATTTTATGAAAGCCACCTGCTTGTTAAATAAAAAAAATGTATAGTCTGCACACTTATTTAAATAACTTGTCTTTATAGCTAACTATGTCATACAGGAACAAAATGTGTTAATTGGATTAAGGGAAACTGAACTGAAATTTTTATGTGTCACTTTTTTCTTAAAGACTCTAGAGAATTCAATGCTATTTGATCGCTTTTAAATATTTCTACGTAGATAATATTTAGGGAATATAGAAGAGCAAGGGCAGATCTTTCAGCATAATTATCATCATTATCTCCCACTCTCCGGGTCTGCAACAGCTGTTTCTCCAGGCTCTGGTTCCTCAGATTCTTTTAAGAGGCAGCATCAGGAATCTGAACTTAGCATGTGCTCTCCACACTTAGCTGCCGAGCTACCCACCTTTCTCTTAATAGCCTTATAATTGGGGTTGAACATTCTGCTGGAACATGTTTTCAGAGGCTGCATTGCCCCCTGGAATGAAGGTAATTTAGAAAGGGCTGAGAACATTAAAAAGGAAAAAAAAAACCACGCCATCCAGTTGTCTCCGTCCTTTCCACACACTTTTAAATAAAATTCCTTTAGGAGATTAAGAAATGCTCTCTGTGTTATACTGAGTAATTATCCCTCCTGGGAACTAGAATATAAAGATCTTTAAAATCATTCGTCTGAGAGAACAAGCACTTTTAACTTTTGCCTCACAGGAGTTGTGTATTACATTATCAGCTGCTCGCTCTGGTGTCACTGTGTCATGCCTCGCAGGTTAGTAGACTTTGGCAGAGGAAATGAAACCCAATCAGTTACAGCGGGATTTATTGCAGACCTGCTGTTGCAGGAAGTGGTGAAAAGTTGATTGATAGCCTGAGAAAAAAAAACCCAGTGCTGCAAAAACAAAATAAAACCCCCGAACAAAAAAATACAACTAAAACAAAAAATGCCAGCATGTGTCTGCTATTCACGCCTGATTTCCTTTTCCTCCTTACTCTCACTCTTGCTCATTTCATGCAATACTATTGTTTTTATTCTCTTCTTTGTAAAAATATATTTACATACACCCAAGAACTCCACAAATCAACCAGAAAGTAATATATTTAACCTACCACCATTGTAGGCTTTTTTCTACCGTTTAATTGCATATGACAGGACAGCTGACTTCTCTTAATTATGGTATCTATTTTAAACCACTTGATCTCAAGTTTTAATAAATATCCAACTCATTTATACCACCACTCCTTTTGAACCAAAAGGTGAATACAACTGTTCTAAAAACCTCCTAGGGTCAACAACTTAAATACATTAACACATACCTGAGAGGCTGTTAAATGAAATAACTAGCATCTTAGCATAAATCTGGAACAATGTCCTTTTCAATGTTTCCAAGCATTTCATGTTCCAGTAAATTGGAGCTGGCCCAGTTTTAACTGAATCTACAATTGTACAAACTACAATCCTACTTAATACAGGGCTGGTGTTTCATATACTTTGGTTATTCGAGAAATGGACTGATGTAAACTTGCCATTTGTCAGTTATCTATCTTTGACTATGTAGAAAAATAAACTTCCTATGACCTATGCACTATTTAATCTCCCTATAACCATGATGGCGAGCATATGGCACGTATGCCACAAGTGGCACGTGGAGCCATTTGTTAGGGCACGTGAGACGTTGCCCTGTCAGCTCCAGTGCGCACGCATGCGCTGGCCAGCTGACTTTGGCCTTCTTTTAAGTCACTTCTGGTTTGCTCTTAGGAGCGTTTTTTGCCCTCTGGAGCCTTCAGGGGAGCCCCCTGAATACTCCGGAGGGCGAAAAACGGCCGTTCCCAAACTTCTGGTTTTCCCAGAGGGCTGGTTTTTCATGCTCCAGAGGCTTCAGGGAAGCTCCTGAAGTCTCCAGAGCGGGAGTCTGTTTTTCCCTCCCCAGGCTCCTAGAAAGCCTCTGGAGCCTCAAGAGGATGAAAAAAGTGTGCCAAACGTGGTGTGTGTATGTGTGTGCTGGTGACGCGCACACGAGGGCTGGGGTCACGTGCATAGCATTATGGGTGTGGGCACGCATGCGCACCCCCCCTGCTCTCCCCCTGCTTTTGGCACGCGATCCAAAAAAGGTTAGCCATCACTGCCCTGTAACCTTAAAGAGATATACAATAATTTCATTATTTATTTATTAAAGACTTTTTTGACACATTAAAAATCATTTGTAAATCAGTTGCAGATTCCTTTTAAAGAGAAGGGAAAAAAATACTGGGTTCTTTGCTGTAATCTTTCTGTTTCCTCAGCATTAAAAATGGAGAGCTATTCAAGTATTTAAACTCTAGTGTGCAACAAAGAAACCTCGGAACAGCAGCCGTTCCTTTCAAAAGACAAACATCCATGCTATCAGAATGAATATTACATATGTTTGGCTGACAGCCAGATCAGCAAACTTCATAACACCAGGAGCATTATAAGCACTTCACAATTCTGGCGAGGAGCCAGGCAAACGTATGACTCATTCAAACAAGACACTGGTGTTTATTTTTAAAGATACAGACATAATCTCTTGTCTTCCATTTGTGCTGCAAATCACAGCCCTGACATCTTATCAAAAGCAAGGATATAACATGCACTCCGCTCAGAAAACAAGCGCAACAGGCAGAATTTCCTGTCACATGGGTACCTCCAACATGTCTCTCTTTTCCTGACAAACAAGAGCAAGTAAAACAGGCCTTTTTCAAACAAATTCAGCCACAAAGTCAAGAGGATTACAAGTACATGCCATCTGAGGAAGACAGTTACATTATCAAGAACCATTCCTGGACTATAATTCCTGAGAAGGAGAAACCTCGCCTGAACAAACTTCAAGCTATTCAGGGGGCTTCTTGATGTTGTTCATATGAAGGAAGAAACCTGGTTAAGTTGGACATAAATCCTGGTGATTACAGGAGCACATCTGTGTAGTCCTCTTCACAATAGGTTGGGGCTGATTTGGCATGGCTTTGCTCTGGAAATATTTTTTAGCTTCCCAGTCTAGTCATTCCAGCATATGTATTCCCTAGGACCTAGGTAAATGGTAGGGTATAAAGCTAAACTTTATCTTACTAGCCTTATAATTTAAAACAAATGTAAAAATTATCACTGTGGAAGCAAGAACATGCTCTTCAGCTGTGCTTTTAACCTGTTCTTTTTTGTCCTTTTAATTTTTTAAGCATTTTTTTAAAACCTAGAATAATTTGTTTCTTGCTCCTAATGGTTTGCGTCAGTTTGTCTTTACGTTTCTGTCCACCTCAACCTTTCCCATCCAGTAGATCCTTTCTTTGAATAAATCTTCCATCTCTGTCTTATCCAACCTCCATGCTTTCTCCTGAGCAGTGCACGTATCATTTTCCTTGAAAGAAACCAGGAATAGACCCATTCAAAGTAATTCCATTACAATTTCATTACTATCACCACAAAAATCAAATTTCTTTGTACATTTTTTTCCTTAAATGAAGATAAGCATGTAGCCAAAACCCATTGTGCATATGTTTCATTTATCAGAAAAAGAAAAAATAGTGCTAAGACTTTGAGAAAACAAAATTCGTGCTTCCATGAAAATATTGAGTTTACTACAGGTAGTCCTCATTTGTTCAGTGATTGTTGAAAGTTACAATGAACTGTGGTCACCAGAGCATTCCCACAGGATATGATTGTGATTCAGGTGCTTGGCAACTGGCTCCCACTTACAATATTTGCAACAACCTATGGTTACATGATTGCCATCTGTGACCCTCACTACTGATTTACAACAAGGGGAAGCTAGCAGGCTGTCACAAATGGCAATCATGTGATGTCATGCTTAACAACTGTGAGGGATTGAATTGACAACAGCAGCCAGAACTGGTATATTGATTTTCATAAGTTGCTGTGGTCATATCACATTATGTTTTATGACTATGTCACTAAGCAAGACCTCCCAGTCCCAATTGCTGTCCTTAAACCATGGCTCTATTTTATTGGCAACAGATGTATGTTATACTATATCTACACAGAAAAAACCATGGGTTGCATGCTGGGTAATAGTATTCCATAAAATGGGGGCCATCATTGAGAATGTCTGTTACCCAAACTATATACCATGAACTCACAGGGTGAGAGCTACAGCAGGCCTTTTCTAGATTATTGGACTGGATGGGTCAATTCAATTTTGCCATTCAATGTTGATGTATTCCAGTGTTTGCTGTCAAGCTTTAAAATAGTAACCAGCACTTGTACTTATACCAAGTAGCCTACTGACAACTAATGTAGTAACTTTAGAATAGGTATTATTCTTGCTTAACTGGACTGATCCATCAGGAGTCTAGTAGCTGCAGTTTGCACCAACTGTTCAATAGCTTGTAGGTTATCCTCCAAATAGCCACACATTGCACTAATCAAGTCTGATGGTGGTAAGTCATTAGTTACATTGTCAGGACTACTTGGCAATAGCTGAAGCTGGACATGGCTTTCACCTGCTATTTAAGAAGGAAAGCCAAATTTAGGAGAATCTCCTAGTCATGAACCAACTGGGGGGGGGGGGGGAGCAACCACCTGTCTGAAATCGTATTGGGTTTCCTGCTTGAGCAGGAGGTTGGATTAGAAGACCTCCATGGTCCCTTCCAGCTCTATTGTGGTTGAATTCTGTCCGGGTTGTAGTCATCTGAATTGTACTGCCCACTGTAGGATTTTAAAAGTATCTTGGCTCAAGCTGAGGTCACAATAGAGAGCTGGGGATTTTTGCCATGTTAATGTTATGTCAAACACACTCTGAATGATCTTCCCCAGAAATTTATAGTAAGGGTTAAATAATATGGGGGTTGAATAATATGTGAGAAAGCACCAAACACCATGAAACCCTATACTGGGGCTTCCAGAGGTTTCAGTGCTATTCCCTGCTATGAGACTGATTTAGAATGCTAATTGAATTAGTGGTGGAAGTACTGTAAAACAATACCCACAATCTGCGATTCTCGTAGACAATCTAGAAGGATTGAGACTGTCAAACACCATTAAGAGAACTAATAGGAGAAGGAGGAGTGTACTTCTCCTACTGAAGTACAGATGGAACCAACCAGAGTCACCAATGCAACTCCTCTCCTATGACCAGATCCAAATCTTCACTGGATAGAATCTAGAGAATTCATTTTCTCTAACTACTTTGCTGCCATCTTTTCAACTACTTTTGTAAGAAAGGGGAGATTGGAAACTGGTTAAAAATTGCCATAAACAGTTGTCTTCTTTAAGAAGGCGTGATTGAATGTATAACAGACCTGAGGAGTATGGAAGGCGCAGAAATCAAAGTCTATTACAGAAGCGAGTCTTGAGCCCAAGAGAGGAGAGTTGTGAGAAAGAGATATCAGCAATTCTGCTCTTTAAAATTGTGAGGGAGAATTACTCTGGTAGGTTTTTAACTGGTATGTTTTAAAGATACTCTCACTTTATGCTGCTAGCAGTAAAAGTCTTTCCAGAAGTCCATGTAGTTTTGGTTTGTGAAGCTTGATAATGAAGTAGTGAGAGTAGAACGAGAAGCAATGGGTGGAAACTAATCAAGGAGAGAAGCAACTTAGAACTAAGAAGAAATTTCCTGACAGTTAGAATAATGAATCAGTGGAACAGCTTGCCTCCAGAAGTTGTGAATGCTCCAACACTGGAAGTTTTAAAGATGTTGGATAACCATTTGTCTGAAATGGTATACCGTTTCCTGCCTAAGCAGGGGGTTGGATTAGAAGACCTCCAAGGTCCCTTCCAAATCTGTTATTCTATTCTATTACACCATCATCACTTACTATCTCCTAGTACCAGTTGCTTGCACCTCTTCCAGCATCCAAAAGAAGAGTGTCTTGCTTCAGCCTGCAGATGGCAGAATTCAAACCATAGAGAGCACTGTTATCTTTTTCAAGCTCAAGATGAATCAAATCCTAGGTAGCAACAGGGGGGAGATACTTTTCATCAAAATAGATTCTGTCTAATTGGAGTGGTTATGAACAACTTTATCAAGAAACCTGAAAAAACATATCCTTCATACCTATGTTTTATCCCAAAATCTTCTCTAAAAGATCCAGATCATCTCAACAAGGCTGCAAGTGGACATCAGCAGTTAATTAAGTATTTGTATATTTAAGCTGTGCTCTTACTATCACTATGCCAGAGTGCTGAGTTTCTACCAGCATTCAGTCAAAATCCATAGTAAGATGTCCCAATATTCCTGACAACTTCCTAGCTAAAAGGGAACATTTATTTAACAGCTAAAGCTCCACCAATGAGAAGAGCTGTTGTAAGAAGAGTACAAGCAGTTAGGAAGATGTTGCTCCATAAAAACTAGGCATTAAAAAAAAGTTAAAAGATGGAGTTTGCCTGTGACTTCAGGCAGTTTAACTAATTATATAAAAAAAGATGTGTCTATAGCAAGGCATAGAGACTTGGTAAATGTACCCTGAAGTTTTAAACTCCTTTGATAATTTAGGAAGATTAACGTAACTCATTTTAATTTTCCCATGTGATTAATTGAGCCTAGTGAATACATTAAGGTGTACTCAAATCATATGTACATTTACAGCAATGATAGCTTGTTATTATGCCAAGAGTGATCCTACATAAACAAGCATAATACAACTTTTTCAAAATGTTGTTTGTGGTAATTATCAGTTGCTGTGCTGCCAACCGCTTAAGGAAAATGTTTAATTGCAAGCTAAATAGTATGCATGCTTTTATTTAGCATATAGCTTCAGGGAACAGTCAAAGCAGTGAGAGGCAGCTTCCCAAAATGTGCCCATGCATCAGCCATAACAACTGATATTCACCACTGCATTACTCTGGGTGGGCCTGGTAGTTGCTTGAGTTACCTGCCACATTAAAAGCCTTTGAAAATTCTGCTGCAATGTGACCTATACGTTTCCTGTCTTATCCAATTCAATAACATTTATAACATTTTTCAGTGCACAGAAGAATGGAATAATGCAAACTCCTGCCTTCTGTTTTGAGGTAGTGGTTTGGTAACTACTATCATAAGCTACTACCATATAGGAGGCATATCACCTGAGGTTCATTCCCTATATGAGGTATGCTTGAGTCAAGAGGCTTCATTCCTTGTGTTGCTTTTCAGGAAATTAAGAAATCATAATGTAAAAAAAAAAAGGGGAGAAAATATTCAATAATGCCATTTCTTGCAGAGGCATATGACTCACTAGAAGATTCAACCTTCCCACCTCCGAACTTTGTTGATGACAAAGCATAGGAGATAAACAAAATCAAACTTTATTTTAAAGTAGATTACATCTTCTTCCATTCCATTTAAGGTTAAATTGTAAAATACAAATGTAAATATTTGGTGTTGAAGAAGAAAAAATAGAAATCGCCAGGTGGACAAATGACAACTGGCAAATTGGTGAAGAAAAAACAAAAATATATAGACATATATAGTGCTCCTGATAGTCCACAAGATGGCAGTGGTATGCTATAAAAACAGTTCCCCCTGCCAGAGTCTCTTGAAAGAAATTAGAAAGAGTTCATGAAACATTATAGAGCACAAGAAGATTCTAATGAAAATGTATAGCATTATGAAATAACTGAGAGGCTGAGAGCAAACATCCAATTTCTTAACTTGTACACACAAAGAGAGATCATGAGACTTTAGCAGGAAGCAAAAACATAAATAAATTTAGCATAAAGAAAGCTATCTTTTTGGAATGAATATTTCTTCAGTTACTTCTCCAACTTTGGAGAATATTTCAAGTGTTACTTCAGAAGCTACTGGAGAAATGGAAAACACCACATCGCTCACTTCAATCCATAGATTTTTCCCAAGCTTTCCTTTGGGTTTTTTTTAAAGGGCCAAGCTGAGGTAACTTGAGTGTAGGTGTTTACTTATGGAGTGTGGAGTCTGCCATATAGACTAGTCACAAATGCATATTCTATCAGTGCATGCAACAATTTTTGTTACTCCTTTGTTATTCCTGTATTACCTATAGAAGGCAGAACCAATCTAGACATTCAAATTAATTATATTATTTAATCTCCTTGAAAATATATTATTTTGTGTTGGAACTAAAAGATAAAATTGAAGGCTCTTCCTTTGATATTGTCAGCTTTCCCAGATAAACCAGATAGGAAAGCCAATCCTGCTTTATTGTAAGGCTGTATTAAGAGAATCTTGCAAGTCTGAAGGTAGAAACTTGATCAATTAGAGTGAGTCCTTCCAAGTTTCTTTCTCCGACTGATAAGCAACCATAAGCTCATTCCTCTCTTGTCTAATTGCTCTGTAGGCAGCATCTCTTCCCCTCTTCCCCAAGGTCAGAGCAATGAGCAGAGTGTGAACAAGTCATGATAATGTTCCTGCTTTACCTGTACAAGCCAATTTTTCTTTTTTTTAAAAAAGCAACCCTTTGGATTTGCTTACAATCAATCTCACCTCCATTTGAGGTGACATGGCTCTATATCTGTAACCAGTATTTAATATATATTTGATGAGGTTTCTGAGGGGATGATTAATCTGGGAACAGAGAAAAATGGGAATGGAGAAAGTACCTGACAGAGAATGTAAAGTTCAGAATATTTAACTATTTAATAGTACTTTCTCCAAAAGGTTCAAGATAACTGCAGCTTTCCCAATTGGGTGTCCCATCAAATATTTTGGGGGCAGCTGATACAGATTTTATTTGTCTTCTTCTACACTGATTACAAAGACGCATCCTGAAAACTTCACACAGAAGAAACACTGTACAGAGCAGTGGTAGTCAACCTGGTCCCTACCGCCCACTAGTGGCCGTTCCAGCTTTCATGGTGAACGGTAGGGGTTTTGTCCAATACCAAAGCACTTTCCTTTTTTAAATTTAATTGACTTCCCTACTTTATAAATCACCATTACTGTGGAACCAGTGGGCGGTTAGAAAATTTTACTACTAACAGAGATACGAAAGTGGGCAGTAGGTATAAAAAGGTTGACTACCCCTGGTATAGAGGAACCTCCCAAAGTAGAAGTGGAAGTCAAATATAAAATAATATGCATAGTAGCTTAAAGGAAGTTGGACCATATACTGTACATCATTCTGGTAGTCTTCTGAAAAATTAAATTGAACTTGGTTTCAAGCTGTTTAGGCCGGACTCCCCCCAATTTCTTCTCTCCAGATTTGGTGAAACAACTGGTTAGGAATTCTATGAGTTGTAATGTAAAGTTTTCTAGATGTAAACTTTTGTTTAATAGGAAAAAAACCTCTCTTTGGTGCTTCAGAAAATATGAAATGTAAGATATTATATTTCATTGTGCATTGGCTAAAATTTCAAATACAAGTATTTCTACTTCTACAGTTGATTAATTCAAACATTCATGTAATCATTATGATACACTCCTTTTGAAGTGTCTACTAATTTGAATTGTCAATATTTATTAAGAAGTTATTGTTCATGTTATTAAAAATGTTGAATGGGTCATGACAGTATCACTCAAGGAACTACACAAATGCCACAACTCAAATGGCACCATCTAGCACATTCTACATTATCATCAACAATTATTAATATCAATTGTTATCTTAAAACAACATTATTAAAATCCATATTTTAAAATATAATTCTCATTATTGCTCTCTCATCAGAATACTGATCGGTTTTATTCATGCTATCTTGGAATAAATGGTACCAATTCAAAGTGTTGGCATCTGGAATTTCTTTCCCCCCCCAAATGTTTTAATAATTATACTGAACTACTCTCAAGAGAAAAAGATGCTTTCAACAAAACAAAAAAAGTTTATCTGCCTGGCTTGTCTCAATATTGCCAAGACAATTTTGGGAAAAGTATTTTTGAAATGATGCTCACTAGTTGACATTAGTGGGGTGCACTATAAAGTATCATTAAGGAAGTTGCCAAGTCAAAAGGAGGTAAAATTAACGTGACAAGATTTCATTATGGCAAGCTGGAATGTACACTAATCAGCATACATTAAAATGAAATTTCATTGCATACAGCTCTCAAAGGGTTACCATCTTCAATATACACTAGATAAACATGACAAAATAAATAAAATATGCATATACCCACATATATGACAAGAGAAAAAGAGATAATGGGGTTTCCTCTGATCATACTTCTATCAGTCTTAAAATTCAATCTCCCCTTCACAATCTTTTGTTGTTGTTGTTGTTGGAGGAGGCAGAACCAAAATAGGATTTTATCTTTTCTCTGATAATTGTTAGCGTTTGTTAGCTGTCTTGGTTGAGCAATCACTACCCATGTTTTTTTTCTCTGTTCCTTTTATTTAGAATGTATCAAAGGCCATTTTTGTAATGCTTTATATTCTTCGGTAATTTCTTTTTTCTGAATTTTTGCTTTCCTGAAATTAACTTTATTGTTCCAGCATGCCTATCTAATCTTTCCCTTTGTCATCTGGCATGTTCCCACCCTTTCCAATATAGATCCCCCTTCTCCCTCCAATAAGCTCATTTTGATTGTAGACAAATTGGCTTCTTTGTGATACTCTATTCTGATTCTTGGAAATATCTGCAATTGTACTTTTAGTATCTCATTCTTTAAGAACTCCCACTCACCTTGGGCAACTTTTAACATTAACTTCTTCTTCCATGAGATCTTATTATCATATATTTTGGGAAGTCTGTGCAATTAACTATACTCACTTCTAATTTCCCTTTAAAAATGTCAGCATCATATATAGTCATTTTCCTCCAATATTTCTGCTACTTCTTAAGAAGAAGCTGAGATAACACTAGGTTGGTGAATATTTCTCTCTCTCCATATTTGCTTGGTTAATACTAAAAGTTTACAAAATAATTATTCCAGCTGGAATCACACTACTTAAAAATATACCATATAAAACATAACATAAAACCTATACAGGTTTTTAGGAGAGTGGGGAGTCATTTTGGGGTAATTTAAAGAGAGAAATAGGAATAATTTCATCCTCTAATGGCCTTGTGGTCCCATATCTACACTTACTTTTTGATTTTTTGGCCAGAAATTGCTGAAATTGCTGATCAACAAATGGTAAAGAGGGTATGATGAACAAACTCAATGCCCACTGCTATCCTGGGTTGGAAAAATGGTGAAAATTCTGATTTAGCATTGAGAAGCTGTTAGGCTGTGGATGAGAATAAACAGATAAGCTGAAACTGAACCATTTCAAGAAACGATTAGATACTTTGCTTGTTCCAGTGATAATTCTGGCTGAGGAGGAATCTCTCCTGATACAGCAGGGATGAGATCTAAGGATCCTCCTAGACTCACAGTGATAGTCAGGCAGATGGAGATCACAATTAGTGGTTGCTTTGTCAGTTTCAAATGGTGTATAATTGCTTAGGATTCCCCATAATCTCATCTGTTTGTAGATAGTCTACTGCAATGTACTTTACAGAGGTTTCTTTCGATGGCTTCCTGAAGGCTTCAGCTGATGAAGAAGCCAGCCTTCTATCAGTATCTGCTTTCCTGTAACTTACGTTCATTTTTCTGTGACCTGACATTTGGAATAATAAAGAAATCTTGAACAATCAATTAGATACAGCAGTCTTTCCACTTCTTCATCTAAATTATTAGTGAAAATATTAAATGACAATTGGCCCAGGAACAAATCCCATGCCTGATTATTTATGCTTATTAATTGAGGGAACTTTAAAATGCATTTTAAAATTTGCATGTGTTAGATGCACATCCCACCTTTCTACAGGGAGTTCAAGATTTTTCTTCATTTTATCTTACAAGCAACTATGAAAAATATTCAGCTGAGAGTGAAACTAACTCAAGCCATCTAATAGCTGGGGATGGATTAGAACAGGATCTCCTTGTCAAATATGTAAGCCATTGTACCATATTGCTCTCTGTTTTCAAACTATTTGTGAGTCCATGTAATATGTATTAAAAAAAAGTTACCAATGCTTAGTTACTTGCTAATCAGCATGCCATGGATTTTTTTTGTCAACCGATTTATTAAAATTCAGGTATGTGATGTTTTCACATATGATTAAGAAATTCAGAATCACAATGTAAAGAGTTGTTCATGATCACGTCATGCTGACTTTTAAGAACCATCTCAATATTTTCAAAGCACTTGCTGGTCAATTGCTTTGTGAACTATTCTAAAAGCTTCCCAGATAACCATTGTCGGGCAGACAATCTGTAGCCCCCAATCCTCTTTTTAAAGATTGGAACTCCTTCAATAATTTTGACTTCTCCTCTGTTCTCCAGCATTTTACAAAAATGATTCAATTTGTGTTACACTAACATTAGCATCAGGAAGGCTCTTCAGTGTCTGAGATGTAACTAATTTGGGCCTGGAGAGCTAATAGCCTTAAAACATATTTCAGGGAATATTCTCAGTCTCAAAATTCAATCCTGTCCCTTCATCATGCTTTCTACAATATATTGGATTGGCAAAAATCAATAAGTCATTCTCCTGCTTTGTTTCAGTTTCCAAGATATATGAAGTACATTTTGCTGCTTAATATTTGCAACTTTGGCATTCCAGTTTCCAGCTGCAAGCAGTACATCTTCCTTGCAAGTTCTGTCAATTTCAGATTGACCTTGACAATGTAACTCAACAATTTCCTCTTCTGCACCAGTAGAGTTTAAACTTGAATAACTCTCATATTAGTTGTTCATGAAGTCTAACTGTTGTTATTCAATCATTCACTGCACTGCATCCAAGCCCTCTTTGCTATGTTCTTTCTGAATAATGAAAGCAATGCCCTCATTTTTTAAGCTCTGAATAGTAAATGGACTAATCTTCTGAGTGAAAGTGCCCAAATGAAGTCCCTTTCAGTTTGCTGATACCTAAGATGGCAGTGTGTAGTTGATTCATTTGATCTTTTATTGTGTTGAGCCTCCTCATGTTTATATTTCTTGCATTTCATATTCCCACTGGATTTCTGCCCTTGCAGCTTGAGGTTTTCTTTTCCTCCTGGGTAACATCAGCAACTAGATGTCTCAAAGGCTTTAATCTTGCTATGTCATAAACTCCATTAGTATTCTGAAAAAAGCCTCAGTTACCCCTCAGTACCATGTTCAGTGTAATCAAATTTAGGGGGCCCTCATCCAGCACTATACTATTGATCACTTTATAATGTTTATCAAAGAGTTTTTCATGATAAAGTACAGTGTGCTTTAATATGCCTTCACGTGTACAGTATGAAATCATGCCGTTGTTTTTCTCACTAGAGTGGTTAACCACCTCCAGCATCTTCCCATATTGGTGCTACCCAATATAGGTCTGGATGCATCTTGGGGTTTACTGCTGTTGTGCATCATCATCCTTCCATGGAACACTCTTCCTCCATCACTACGATGAGCCAGCACAGCAACGGGGAGTGGGGAAGAGTTGTTGAACATTTGAGATTCTTTCTTTTAATATCTGCTAGCATTTTGTGGTCTTCATTGAGCAATTGGTATATAGATATGTGCATTTTTTATTTTGAATATCAGAAGAAGCCAATTTTTTGTCCTTGACAATCTTCAACAATTTCATTCTGATCTTTAGTCTTTCTGACTCCTTACATTCCAGCTTATCTCTCTGTTCTCTTTCTTGATGGTCTCTTTCTCTTTTGAATGCTGGCATGCAACCAACAGAATACTGAAAAGAAATTACATACTGTAATGTGGCTCGGAATTCAATTTCCAGCTACCTCTCTAACAGTAGAATAATTTACTGAATAGAACAGAAGAAAAATCAAATTTGGTGTAGCAAAAGAAAGACCTTGAAATGGGGACTTTGAGATTGGGGAGGAGATTGCAAAGAAAAGCATTCCAGAAAAAAAATATCTTCCATTGCATCTTGACATGTTGCCAGGTGGCTCTATTATCTTCTCCCATTTCTAG
This sequence comes from Rhabdophis nuchalis, assembly GCA_039707465.1. Lineage (NCBI taxonomy): Eukaryota > Metazoa > Chordata > Lepidosauria > Squamata > Natricidae > Rhabdophis > Rhabdophis nuchalis. The sequence goes on from CM077646.1 coordinate 58,802,372, forward strand.
TATGCATGAGTAAAAATGTATATGTATATGCATATTTAATCTATTTTGCGCTTTCCATTACACACATAAATACACATAGATACAACATGAGAAGAAAATTCAAACATACAGAAGCAACTTATATACAACCAGTCTTAATAATATTATCAGTCCTTGAAAAAAAAGTAAATATACCTACACAGACGCCAGCCATTAATTACACAGAAGAAAACACTAATTTGCAAATAAGTTAGGAAAAAAATTCCAGAAGCCATGTTCTCCATGCTTTCTCTATATTATTGAATTTCATATTTACATTAAACTTTGTGAGAAAACACAATGGCTTCTTTTACCCTCACCCTTAAAAAAACACCCGATGTTAGCATCTGTGTTTCTGGAACTTTTTTTCCTTCTGCTTCTTCTTAGAATTCCCACTTATTTGAAATTCTTTTTTTTATACATATACTTTTAATAGAACAGATGGTATATAGCTCAAAGTAGAACTGTGAAGTCAATCAATCAATCGGAATAGAGCTAGAAGGGACCTTGGAGGTCTTCTAATCCACACCGCTGTTCAAGCAGGAGATCCTATACCAATGATGGTGAACCTTTTTTGGCTCATGTGCCAAAAGCGGGGGGAGCGCAGGGGAGTCATATGTGGGCGCACCAGACCCATGCTTTGCGCACAACCCCAGCGCACATGCACGCACGACCAGTGCTCCCCCCATTTTTGGTGTGTTTTTTTCGTCTGGGGGAGGCTGTTTTTGCCCTCCCCAGGCTCCTATAAAGCCTTTGGAGCCTGGGGAGGGCATAAAAAGTGTCCCGCGGAGGCCCTCCAGAGGCTTTAGGAGCTTCCCTGAAACCTCCGGAGTGTGAAAAACCAGCCCTATGGGCAAACCGGAAGTTCAGGAATAGACTTCCGGTTTGCTCGTAGGGCTGGTTTTAGCCCTCTGAAGCCTTCAGGAGGCCTCCCTGAAGGCTGTACAGGGCAAAAACGACCCTACAAACAAACTGGAAGTGACTGGACAAACAAACTGGAAATACGTTCCTGAACCTCCAGTTTGCCCATAGGGCCGGTTTTTAGCACTCCGGAGGAAAAGCCAAAATCAGCTGGCCAGCTGACAGGGCAACGCCTTGCGTGCCCTGACAAATGGCTCCGTGTGCCACCTGTGGCACACTTGCCACAGGTTCACCATCATTCCCTATTCCCTTTACAAATGAGATTGCAGAATGGAAAAAAAAAACATTTGGAAATAGTAAATGTATTCTGGACAGATTCCTATGGGGACTGAGGTAGAACATGAAATAGACCAGCTGCCAAGTAAGAATGCAGTAGTAACAGATTGACCCAGTGACATTTTTTAATCCTGTAAGAGAAGAATCATTTAAAGTGCCCCACAGTCCTATCTCAAAAGATATGGAACAAGATGATATGGCAGAAGAATAGGAAATAACAGCCATCTATCAGTTTTGAAGAAAGAGAATGCAAGAAGAGCTATATGTATATATAAATTATGAAATTATTGCACTAAAACAAAACCATATATAGAAAAGAGAAATACCAAGTGAATAAACATATTTCAGAAAACAAAGAATAACACAAGATCAGAAATTGCAGTATATTCCACCTTGAAGGAATTAAGAAACCATGCAGGGATGCCATAGAATTTGCAAGAACTTTTCCATACATTGTGTAGTAATTGAGGGGTGATTGGAATATCTGAAGGATTGAGAAAAGAAGGGAAGGAATTTCACAGCTTCTATGTACCCCATGGCTGCCCCAGATGTCAACAGCAGAGAACCCAGGCAAATACCAGCAACCCCTTTTCTAACAGAGACCTAAGTTTGTGTTTCTATTGTGAAGCCCCAGGAAAAACTAGCCAAGGCTTGCAAAGTTAGAACTCTAAAACAGTTGCAAAGCCTACAGGCCACATACCGTAAGCAAATCTTCAAATCCTCCAGAGTAGCCTCTTTGAAGAGCTTTACAGACTCATATTCCAAGAACTCAGCAGGAGGTTCCTCAGATGATTAAAAAGAGCTCAACAGCCAACCACAGGCCAGTACATTTTATTATCCTAGTTACTCTTCATACAATCTCTGGCTTAGAAATACAACTCTCCACTGTTTTAGATAGAGGGGTAATAACCAACTTCATAGATAAAATCACAATATAGCAATTTACCTTTGCTTATGAAAACAATTGAGGGCAAGCACTTTGAGATGATCCTAAGACCCAACATCCAACACCTTGGCAACTCACAATAAATAATCATACAGAATTATTGTTACTCTGTTATAGTGACCTTATTGTGTTCCCATTGTGCTGAACACTGATAGGCTGTCAACCCATGATCTAGAGGTCTACTGGAAACAAAGGACAATTTATGAGTTTTTAATCTCAAAACTGCCAACTGCACAATTTGCAATTTTCCCTACCTTACATGTCTTCTCCAACCCTGAATCCCCTTCCTTTCTAGAAAAAATATGCAAAATGTGCTTCTTTTTGGGAGTGATATGGTTGAGAAAGGAAGCAAAACATTGCATGTTTATGTTATGGCATGTTAACATAAACATGAAGCTCAATTGGCATATTGACAGAAAACAAATGGTTGATGCAAAAGTTCAATCTCTATTACCTGACAGGCACCTAGAAACATGGAAAGATGTCCAATATTCTCTGGGTTTTGTAAATGTTCTAGCTCTAATTGTGGTTATATGTGGTGAATTTTGTATAGGGAAACAGTCAACTGTGTAATTTGAGACTGTGGTTTTCTAATTATGGTACTTCTAAGTTTTGGAAAACTTTATTTTAGTTATTAGACAAATCAGATTTATTTGTCATACATAAATCTTTAGCCTTGAATGAAAAATTGGAGAGGAAAAATCAATTATTATAACAGTACTTAAGGTGCTATGCCTCTTATTAACAAGCTAAATAGACCAAACTGTTGATTCTAGCAGAATTTGCCTATAACACACTCCTCCATTGGCAGCTGTCGCTTTCAAGCAGTTTGTGGCTGCCACCCCCACACCTTGCCCTTCAGAAGTCTCCTATCTGCTGTTCCTCATGCCTCCAACTTCTTGTAGGAGAGATAATTGCTCCGTTCCTCTTAAAGGAACAAGATTTGGCAAACAAGCACACAAGCCTGCTACAGATACACACAAGCAAGAGTCTGATAAGATTGTGGATAGGAATTTGGTGTGTGACATTCCATTAAGTTGTTACTTTCTGTCTGCCTGCCTATAAGCTGGACTCAAAGTCTCTTAGTCTCTTCCCAGTTGCCCAACAAAGTAACCCAGTGGCCTTTCATGGGCAATTGTCTGCTTCAATGAAGATTCAACCGTTTTTCATCAGTTCCAGCTTGTTCATGAGAACAAAAGAATAGAAAATGGAGTTTTACTTTTGCTCTAGCAACCATAGCAAGCCTCTGGATACATTGTGGAAGAATGTGGAATATATTAAGGCTAATGAGTACACCAAAATATCTGCTTATTCTTCATTTACAATGAACAAAGATCCTGTGATAATTGAGTGTGGAGAAAGAGATTGGACCACAATATGTAAGGGACTGAACCAAGGGATGCATTCTTCACTTAAATACACACACATGTACTATAAGAGTAGCAGAATTAGGAAATAATTAAGTTTGAATTAAGATTGATGGTTGAAAAACTAACACTTTGAGATATATTTTGCATTATTTTGTTAGCTAAAGTAAAGACAATTTAGAGCAGGGGTCCTCAACCCCCGGTCCGTGGCTTGATAGGAACAGGGCCGCAGTGAGCAGCACAACTCTTAGAAAGGGCCGGAGAGGAGGGAGGAGGGGCAGCCCCCTGGGCAGAGCGCACACCTGGGGGCGGGAGAGCACAGGCACGGCCGCTCGCGGTGTTGGGGGCCCGAGAGGGGCGAGTGAGCCGACTCACTCCCCTGCGCGCATGCGCCGCCTGTTCCCCCATTCCCCCTCTATGGCGGCCGAGCCATGGCCACCGGTCCGCGGAATTTTTTTAACATGAAACCGGTCTCTGGTGCCAAAAAGGTTGGGGACCCCTGATTTAGAGGATCTACTCCAAAAGTGAAAAATATCCAGATTAATGTTAAATATTAAGAAGACAAGGGTTACGTCAATCAGCTTGTTCACTGGACTTGCAATGGATGGGAAGAATTGAAGTTTTGTTTTCTAATTGTCAAGAATAGGCAGACAATAGCTCAATGAAGTAGAGGGGAGTAGTTCTAGGGAGAAAGGGGCAATCATAGAGAAGGGTATGAAGGATAAGCAAAGATCAAACAATGGTCTTCCACTGTGGAAAAGAAGATTGACAAGTTTTGAATTATGGGTTTGAAGACAGTACTAAGAGAAACATGGGATGTAAGACAATCAGGCAGTCTATCCTGGATGAAATACAGTGTGACTGTTCTTTTGTAGTGATGGTCGATAATCAAAATCTCACATACTTTGGGCAAGCATCATGAGTTGGCAAGGTTGGCAAGGTTTGGAGAAGTATCACGGATAGGATGGATGGATGGGATTAAGAAATCAGTGGTATATTTTTGGGAGAACTTTAAACTATTCCTATAAGTGATGATAGCATTTTTCTATGTGATTGTCAAGTGTTTGATGGTACTGTAAGGAAAAATGATGGACAAAAAAGGATAGAAGCAAAATCCACATGGCAAGCATTAAATCAAAATGCCATAAAAGGAAGAGTCTATTTAAAGTCATGTTTCCTAAAAATAACAGTGGGCTACATTTTGAACCGTAAGTAATCATGTGACAAATGACTCTAAAGACAAATCCATACCCATCTGTGGAGTAGCTTTTGCAGCATTATAATTATGAAACCTGCTTTATTGAAATGAGCTGAGTTTCTACTGGAGCCACAGTCCCTAATGGATGTCATCACAATTTCCCAAGTATACAGTTGGGAAAAGAAAAAAAATAAGTGATACAAATCAAAAAAGCTTTTTGTTTTTTTGGCCTTGCATGGAGAACCTTGCAAACTTGTATTATATTAGCTACGGAATTTGAAGAATAACAAATAAAATTGAGTTGGCTTGAACTCTCTCATCAAATGATACAAATTGATATCAATATATCCATATAGATGGATGGATAGAAAAGGATGGACTTTCAACTATCTAATGGGCATCTTACATTAGCTGCTGCCATAGATCACAGGTGTTTTTCTTCTTGATAATGTAGAGAATTATTGCAGAAGAGCTGATAGTGGAATGACATACCCACCCAAACCAGAGATTATCACTTCAATATGACATCAAAGGAAATGTGTGAAAGGAACAGTTGCTCTTACTTTCTTCCTTTTTTTCCATGCCTCTGATCACGCCGGTTAAGTGGCTGACGGTAGGATCGCTGTCAAAGGATGTCAGCTCCTGACAAGCCTTAGAACAGAAAAGAAAGATGCTATTTGCATGGAAAACAGCTCACTCTCTTTGATCACAGCTGCATACTGCAAGCTGCACCTGCTTAAAAAAAGAAACAGCTTATGCAGGCTACATGTTGCCTCTGTAGTCAAAACAGGAGGAACAGCGGATAAGTGCTGACTGAAAAGAGAGGACATGAATTGCTGACCCTCTTTTGCAAGTGAGTGACAAACTGCCTCTTGGCATGCAACGTCAGAGAAATCAAAGCACAAACCCCAAAGAGGCATCATTCAGGCAGATGCTCAAGGAACAGGACAGTGGCAGGGTGGGGGGTGTATTAAGAAAGGAAGAAAGAGAGGAAAAAATGCCCAAAAGCAATGTGAATAAGTAGCTGGGACCATTTAAAATGCAAGGCTTAAAATCCATGGACTATGGGACTTCTACAACCACAGATATCCACATACGAGCACAAAACACCTATCTGTTATTTTGCAACTCATTCCTTTCAGACCACAACCCAAAGGTGCCTTTTCAAGAGGCAACTAGACTTTCTTGTTTTTCTTTGAAGATGTTTGCTTCTCATCAAAGAAGTTTCTTCAGGTCTGATTGGTTGGTGGGGAATGGAAGGATTTACATATATTCCTTGCAGACAGCTGATCATTTGCATTCTTTTAGAGAGTCATTGAGGCCACTTGGAGGTTTGTTGTCTTGCTGAGCATCTGAATTTTGATCATGTGACCATGGAGATTCTATAAAGGTTGTAAGTGTGAAAAAGTCATGTCACTTTTTTTCAGTGCTGTTGTAACTTTGAACAGTCAATAAATGAACTGTTGTAAGTTGAGGCAGATGAAACCACCCCTCCCACAGAGAAACTTTCATTACTGCCCAGACTCTACCACCTGCTGTGACTTGTGGGAGACCTTAACCAACCAGGAAGGACAGGGAAACACAGGGAAACACAGGTTCACAGCTCCAGTGATCCTGCCCATTACATTAGGGCTAAAGGTTTTGAACTCTGCCCAGATAACTGGACAGGAATGTACCCCAGGTAATCCCAAAGGGTATGTACAGCTGGAGGAATCAACATTGTTAATTTAATTATTTTGGTTTTGTGGAAATTGCTTTGTGTGGTTTTTGTCAGGAGTCACAATGAGCTTGCAAAATGAAAATACTTGTAAGTAATAAACAAATGTAGTTAGCTGTTGCTTTATCAAGATTATGGGTGAGCACTGGGAACATATTAGAACCCACAGCACCTTGAAAGAACGGAAAAGATGAAAGCTAGCAGTGAAGACAGAAGCACTGAAACAAAAATGCTGTAAGACTATTGTAGGAAGTTAAAACGCACCCCTCTACTAGAAAATGAACTATTTTAGGAAATATTAAAAGGGCAGAATATTTCCCCCTAAAAGGGAGGGAGGAACTCATCCGCCCCCCTTTATAAATGGGCCAATAAGGCCTGATCCAGTCTATTCTACATAACAAAGATGTACCTCTTTCAGGAGGACCCATCTACAGTAGCAAACAAAAACTCAACAAATGGCACCTGGAAAGATTACATCAGCCAGCAAGGCAAACAAGTTTGGGTCTCAGGACAGCCTACAAAGTTAGGTAAGACCCCCCACCCCCACCCCCACCCCTAGGAGTTTGACAACCAATCAGAATACATTTCTTACACAGGAGCAGAAGACAGAGGTGGGACCCAACAGAGGACATAAAACTCAGGCTCTCTCAGAGTCTCGGCTTTTTTCTTTTCTGCCCAGGAACTCAAGACATGTGATCCTGTCCACCATTAAACCATCTTCCCAAGCAGTCTCCATGTTTCCAGTGTGTTTCAGTGTGAACTGAACTCAGATGGACATATCTTCCAACACTATAAGCAAATTAATATAGAGTAGGTACCTATCCAACAGAGGATTTTTTCCCCACCCAATTTACTCTTAAAATGGGAGGACTGTTTCACTTTGCTATTTCTTTTCTAGGTATTTTCATAAATTACAATAGAATGAATGCCAAGACGTGATCAAAAGATACATGATGCAGCTCCATTGCTGAAGCTCAATTACTGGATGAAAGAGGTGCCGAGAAATCCCTTATGAAATAAATTATGAAATCTGAAGAGAAAGACTAGGATCCTCATCCAGAATTGTAAGGAAAAGTTTCCCCTCCTCTTTCTCATCAAATCCTTCACGGAACTTCCTGAAATCAGCATGCAGTAAAAATTTAGAAGAGGTGAAGTCATGGAAAATTGGATGCAGGAGCTGTATTGTTCTTCCTTTGTTTGCATTTCTACAGAGCACTCAGTTTTACATAGTTGGGCAGGCAACCATTCCGCAAATCTTGCTGGCAAGAAATTAAGGAAAGAAGGATCAGTATTTTTGTCTCTCCTTAGCAGAGATTTCATTCTTGTTTGGCATAGTTTTATTTTGTCTTTTAATCTAGCAACTCTATGTCTCTTTTATCAGATTTGTCTCTTGTTTTGGAATTTCCAACATAAGCTTTTCTAATTTATTAAAGAGCTGGATTTAGATGTTAGTGTGTGTGTGTGTGTGGGGGGGTACGAGGGTGTTTTCAACTTGCTCTTCTCCATTCAAGTCAAACCCTTCAGGTCTGAGCTTATGTCTTAGGTGTTGGTGGCACTTTTTAAAAAAATCACAGGATTTGTGATCTTTGTCTTCAGCTGAACTGACTCCAAAAAAAGCAATGCTGGCAGGTAATTACTATGCTCAAGGCACAACTTATGGCTGCTTTCAGTGAGGTTTAGCAGAAATTGCCAGGTGGGTCTTTTAGCAGCTCTGTATGTTACAGAAATCCTGACTGTACATTCATTAAAAGGATCATACAGTTCGGACCAAAGTCTTACTTAGTCCAGGATTCTGTTTGCACATTAACCACAGTATGCCTGAGGGAAAAGTCTTTTTGAAATAGAGGAATTTAACTGACCACAATGATCACTTTAAAAAAAATTCAGTTACGGCTGATATGGTTGATCATGGGCTTTTTCAGTCCATTAATCTAGAAGACGAATCCACCCGATTTCTTAATGGATATAACAATTATATTAGTTGTGTTTGCTGTTTCAGTTCTACTTCAAGAACCTAGAACTTACTCTATAACTTTACTTTAAATGTGCCATGGAATTAACGTATGTTAGAATTGGTTAAACTTGCTGTGCATTACACTGTAGCCATTGCAGACATTCCGAAAATTCTGTTTTTACTTTGTCATTATGGGGTACCGAGTGTAGGTTAATGAGGGGAAAAATGAATTTCAACAACTGTAGAATCAGGCTGCAGCATAACAACATAGACAGAAGTGAAGGGGGTCTGAATACTTTCTGAATGCACTGAGTACCAAGGCTTAAATCAAAGTCAGATTACAGGTAGTCCTTGGAAGCCTTTAGCTGTTGTAAAATGTCACGCTGCACCTTTTCTGTGGTCACATGACTTTATTTTGAGCACTTGGCAACCATTTATTCCTTAACATTCTCTCTGATAGGATTCCTTTTTTAAAATGTGTTTTCATTGGATGTACTTAGCAAACATTTATTTTACTTGGTTGTATTATTATCTTAAGATAAAAATATTATCTTATTTTTATGGATTGTAAAGATTGCTGTAAGATCTTCTAGATCAAGCTTGTACAATATACAGCTTGCCAAGCAGCTTTGCAGAGCGTGCCAGTTTTTTCTTTTTAAAGCACAATAAATTCACTCCTGCCAAATAATACCATCAAGAGGGATCTGCCACCAATCTTCTGAAGGACATGCTATCAAGCATTTGATGCATGCAAACCTCACCATTGCCGCCTCCAATGCTGCTGCCATTCTGCTACCCATGGAACAGCTGATTGGCATGTCAGATATTCCTATGTGGCCCCTGATTACTTTTAATTTATCAAAATGGGCCCCTCCAGGAGTGAAATTCAGCAGGTTTTAACAGGTTCTGGAGAACCGGTAGTGAAAATTTTGAGTAGTTCGGAGAACTGGCAAATACCACCTCTAGCTGGCCTCAGAGTGGGATGGGAATGGAGATTTTGCAGTATTCTTCCCCTGCCATGCCCGCAAAGTCACACCCACAGAACCAGTAGTAAAAAAAATGTGAATTTCACTGCTGGCCCCTTCCTCTCTACAAGTAGTATAGACATGCTCTAGATCAGGGGTCCCCAACCTTTTTTGCACCAGGGACCGGTTTGATTTTAAAGAAAACTCTGCGGACCGGCTGAGTGGCTCAGCAGTCATGTGACTGGGTGGGCGTGGCCAACTTGGAAAATGTGAAACTCACTTAACAATGGTCTTGGTTAGCAACCAAACTTGGGCTCAATTGTGGTCATAAGTTATTTCTCTCTCTCTCTCTCTCTCTCTCTCTCTCTCTCTCTCTCTCTCTCTCTCTCTCTTTCTTTCTCTTTCTCTGTCTCTTTCTTTCTTTCCCTCTTTCTCTCTCTCTTTCTTTCCCTCTTTCTCTCTCCCTCTCTTTTTTCACTCTTTCTCTTTCTGTCTCTTTTTCTTTTTTTCTTTCCCTCTCTTTCTCTCTTTCTTTCCTTTGTCTCTTTCTTTCTCTTTTTCTCTGTCTGTCTTTCTTTCTCTCTCTCTTACTTTCTCTCTCTCCCACTTTTTCTTTCTTTCTCTTTCTCTCTTTTTCTTTCTGTCTCTCTCTCCTTCGTCCGCCCATCTCTGTCACTCTGTGTGTGTGTCTGTCTGTCTGTCTCGCATTCAGGCACTTAATCACTCATTCTGTGTCTCTGCCTATCTTTCTCTCCCTCCCTCCCTCTCTGTGTGTGTGTGTGTGTGTATCACTCTCTCTGATTCCCTCCCACCCTGTCTCTCTCTGTGTCTATGCCTCTCTCTGTCGGTCTGTCGTCGTCCCGTCCCCCCCCCACCGCGGAGTCTCCTCAGCCCGGCTCAACTCGCTCACTTGCCTTAGCCTGCCCCGCCTGGGCGGCCGCCGCCACGCTTGTTCGCTCGTGCACTCGGTCAGGCTCCTTCCAGGAGCTGAGAAGGCTCCGTGGGGGGTGGGGTGGGGGAGAGGAACCTCCGCAGCCCCTGGAAGAAGACGAGTGGGCGGCACGCCGGTTGGGGAAGCTCTGGGGGGGCAGGGAGGAAGGGAATCCGCGGCGGGTAGGGAGGGCTGCTGGAGCGCCCAGGAGTCCCACCGTCGACAAGGGTGGAGGAAGAGGCGCACTCCAACCGCGCGAACAGCCCCGCCTGCACTCTCCCGCGCGCTCTGCCCAGGGGGCTGCCCCCTCCTCCCTCCTCCTCTCTCCGGCCCTGCGGCCGGTTCCTACCCAGCCACGGACCGGCACCGGTCCGCGGCCCGGGGGTTGGGGACCCCTGCTCTAGATGGTAGAAAGAGAATAAGGTTTTTTTAAAAAAATTACATCCAGTTTGATAAACCATAACAAAGGTCATTTTTGTGCCTCTGTGCATTATCATGTGACCATAACCTATTTTTCAAAAATCTTATATATGCCCAGGCATATGGCCAATATGCCCAGTATTATTTGTGAAAACAATCTTTGCTGATGGCTAAAGCTTCTTTAGAACTGAAGAAACTTCTTGGATGAGAAGTAAATACTTTCAAAGAAAAAACAAACAAACACCAAAGACAGTCCATTTGCCTTTTGGAAGAATCTTGGGACAACCATGATCTGGATGATCGACAATTTCCATAGACATTTAAGTGTCCGAGACCAATTCTAAGAGGCAATGAGAATAGACTGGAAGTATTTGTAGAATAGCAATAGCATTTAGACTTTATATACCACTTCATAATGCTTTACAGCCCTCTCTTTAGCTGTTTAGAGTCAGCATATTGCCCCCAACAATCTGGGTCCTCATTTTACTTCCCTCAGAAGGATGGAAGGCTGAGTTAATCTTGAGCCGGTGAGAATCGAACTACCAAACTGCTGGCAGCTGACAGTCAGCAAAAGTAGCCTGCAGTACAGCTGTGCCACCACAGCTCTGCTTCTCCATTAGTGGGAATCCTTTTTGCACCAATTTATAGTTTACTCTCCTTTATGAACTCACTGTAGGAAACTCTTGATTATTGACTAATGCCATTTTCTTTCAGAAAGGACTTTTTTTTAGCAGACAATTTAAAAAAACTACAACAAATGGAAATTAAATATGTGATGAAATTCAGAGAAGCTTATGATGTCTCCAACCACATGCAAATCCAAGACTTAGTCTTAAATCCATTCTATTTTTAGGATACTTTGATAGCTAAGTACATTTTTGCTTACAAAAATTTACACTGGAATCCAAAATGCATGAAAAAGCAACTGCTGCCTGAGCTTTACTGACTGTAATCAACTGATGACTGTAGTTAATCTTTTTTGTTTACAGGATGTTGTGCAAAGTTATCCTGCTTGGTTAAATAAGCAAGTTATCTGTCCAAACCTTAAGTTGTTGGAGGGAAAACAGATTTTTATAGCAGATGTATAAACAGAAAAGGTAAATCTGGCTAGCATCCATTAGATTTCGAATACATACTTGTAAGAATTATACCATTGTTCATGAGCAGCCATATGATTTCATAGGTTACTATAGGCATCAAATAACAAGGCCATAACAGTAAGGTAAAGGTTCCCCCCACACATGCGTGCTAGTCATTTCTGGCTCTAGGGATGGTGCTTATCTGTTTCAAAGCCGAAGAGCCAGAGGTGTCCAAAGACGTCTCCGTGGTCATGTGGTTGGCATAACTAAATGCTGAAGGCGCACGGAACACTGTTACCTTCCCACCAAAGTGGTTCCTATTTTTCTACTTGCATTTTTTGCGCGCTTTCGAACTGCTAGGTTGGTAGAAACTGGGACAAGTAACAGGACCTCACCCCATTATGAAGCTCTAGGGATTTGAACCGCTGAATTGTGATCTTCTAATAGAAAACTCAGTATCTTACCCACTGAGCCACCGTGTGGCTTAACATAACAGTAAATACTAATAAATTAAAAATAATTTTAAAATAGCCCATACCTCTCATCCAACTGACAAATGTAAGATTTTATTTGAAAAAGGGGGATTATATTTTATTCTTGAAACCACAGAAACCATCTAGGTGTGTCATGAGTGACACAATACCATGGGCACTGCATTGCCAGCCCTGATGTGATAATGATGAAATCTTTCATATTGAATAATTCAAAGTCAGTAAAAGATGCAGTAAATTCAGCTATAATCGAGAAGTCCTCCCATCTAGATGTCATCCAAATATGAAGCCCAACATTTGAATCTGTTCAGCTTCCAAGATTGGCCAAGTGGTACCACCTGTTGTAATGAATCAAAAATCTCCAAGCACCTTTACCTAATTTTAACCTTTGCAATGAGATTTTATTAACAGAGGAGGCATGCATGCTTTCTTAGGAACACTTTCTAGACAGAAATTAAAAATAAAATCTACTGGATGTTTCTTTATGTTTCTTTGTAAAATGGAAGTTGTCCAAAGATGTTTGCATCTGTTCACAACCACACAGGCAAGTTACTCATGCATAGAAAGAAGATATTGTATATTAAATGGATATAACCGCAAGATTGGTTCTTCATTTATGAATACCAAATGTCACACCTACAATATTTTTGTAACCAACTGTCATGAAAAATGACATATTCTGTGACATATTCCAAGGCAGTTAGGAAGTGGTCAATTCTTCCCATAGTTTACTTACAAACCCAGTCAGCCAATCCACAGGAAGACAGAGATAATCTCCAGGCAACAAAAGCTAGCTCAAGTAACAAACTCCATAGATCAGAGTCTAGTAATCTGAAAATCTACAGGAGAGGAAGGAAAGGAGGGGGTGGGACTGGCATTTTTTTATTATAGCAGCCTTGACTTAAAACCACTTTTTAATATATTTTTCTTTATCTTACTTTCTCCATTTTCTTTGTTTGTACTTTTTATTATTTTGCATTCTCTCTCTGGGTTTAGTTTCCATTTGCTTTTACTGTTGTAATCAAAATAATAAAATTATTTTTAAAAAATGTATTAATCATCATTTTTTTACTCTTCGATATTTTCATTAATATTTGGATGTTTTTATTAGAGCAGGTTGGACTTAAAACCACTGGAAAACTAACTTCAAAATTCTCAACTAAAATTAGTTTTTGGGAATTGATTTTCCAAGAATGATTCATGTAGGTCAGCAATGTAACATAAGCAAGGACAAAGCAGAAAACAAACAAAGCCATTTGTCTGAAATGGTATAGGGTTTCCTGCCTAGGCAGGGAGTTGGACTAGATGACCTCCAAGGTCCCTTCCAACTCTGCTATTGTATTGTATTGTAAACCAAAAATCATTCGCAAAATAAAGGGAACTGAATTTTGCTTGGCAATGCCAAGTTTTACAATGCTTTCTTAAGTATATCCCCAACCAGATACAAAAGCCCCCAGGACTTAATGCCTATGGTGATTCTCAGTCATCCAGGTCCTGGTTGTCCTAAAGTTGCCTTTTCAAGAGGCAACTGGTCTTTCTTGTTTTTCTTTGAAGACATTTCGCTTCCCATCCAAGAAGCTTCTTAAACTGTGACTGGATACAACATATATGCACACTGTAAGCTTAAGAATACACTAAGGCAGAAACTTCTCCACCCCAAAGATAAAGTACCCAGACACAAACTGGCACATAGGAAAACAAACCCATCAGGACAAGATTCAGCAGTCCATCTGCATTTAAAAGACAAAGTCCACTCTTTTGAAGACATCAAAGTCCGCATTTTGGACAGGAACGCTAATTTGAAAGAACAGTCAGAGGCAATCTATGTCAAAATTGAACAGCCTTTTCTCAACAGAGGGAGAGGGATGCGACATCATCTATCTCATGTCTACAACACACTCCTTTCAGCAGTTCTAAGAAGGCTCCACATCCATTTGCACTACTCAAGTGACCCTGAGGACACAGATAAATCTCCACGAGAACTAAAGGACTCTTTAAAAGAATGCAAATGACTAGCTGTCTGCAAGGACTATAAATCCTCCCATTCCCCACTATCCAGTCACAGCTGAAGAAACTTCTTGGATGAGAAGTGAAATATCTTCAAAGAGAACCAAGAAAGCCCAGTTGCTTTTTGAAAAGCAACTTTGGGACTTCAGCTTGAATTTTTTAGAAAAATCAAAACAATATCAAAGATTGGCAGCCAGGAGTATTATAGGCTTGTTTAGCAGAAGGATCAAATGAAGTGGCAACGTGCTATATGAGCTCAGGGGTTAAAGATGCAATTTTCCACCTGGGCACACCTGGCTTTTCAACATAAAATGCTGACAACACCTACAGAGATCCTTGGATGACCTGCTTCCTATGTTTGTTATGTAAGCACTGCAATCTGGAAAGTGCCGTATTACCAACTCTATTCATGTTTCAAAGATTTTTTTCAAGAATACATAACTGCTCAACTAATTACAATGGAACATTTGGTGGGGTGTATACATTATAAGGGAGTATATAAGACAAGAAGCATTAGAAAATTATTGGGCACAGGGTATATTATTTACGGTGCTGCATATGCTGAATCTAATATTGCCAAATGCTTTGTTGAATGAAACATGAAAAAAGGCCTTGGAAAGGAAAAACAACAAAACCAAAAGAGGCCAATTAAGCTTTTCAGACTAAAAGGTTCTTTCCAGAGAAAAATATTTTAATTTGCTCATTTTTTAACCCTGTCAAACACAAATCAACATATTGTGTAACTGAAAAATGTTGGTTGATGCTTTTGCTTCGGTCTGTAACCACTGGAGATTTTTTTTTTTTAAGAACTCACAGGAGAATTCAACATTTTCCATTTAGGGAGTTCCACCATATTCTAAGTGAAATCAAAACAAGTGCCTGGGATGGCAAAATTAGGCAGTCACTAGCCTTGTAATAAATCATGTATAAGAGCGGCCTCCAACCTTTTGGGCACCAAGGACTAGTTCTGTGGAGGGCAGTTTTTCCATGGGCTGGAGGAGTGTGGTTTCACACGCTGCCTGGACCCCACACATGTGGGGATGTGGCATCCCTTGGTTGTGCAGCCCAGTTCCTGGCAGGCTGTGGACTGGTGCCGGTTCCTGACCCATGGGTTGGGGATTCCTGATGTATAATAGCCAACCTGAAATGATCCAGACTATGACTGGTAAATACATACATACAATAATATGGATCAAAGGCATTTAACTCTTCAGATTTTCCCTCCAAAAATGAACATAAATGGTTGAAGCATAACCTACTTAATGCAGATTTATTACATTTTCCTTAAAAACTACTTACTGTGCAAATTTATTGAGATACAGTTCTACAAATTATTTACTTTAGCTTAAGCATTATGCAATAATATTTTCCAGACAATGTAATGTAATTCTCTCCCTCCGTATGGTGCTATAAAATACATAGGAAAAGATTTCAACCACATTTGAAAGGCAACAAATTGTGGAAGATAAACTAGAAAGTCAAAACTTTAACGAAAAGGAAACAGGCAGTCTACAATTAATTGAACAATTTGAGAACCCATGATCACATGTGCCCTGATGGTACTCCTCAACCTACAAATAGAGCAATGACATGATTATTCTATTGGGCTAGAGAATAATAATAAAGAAGTGATGTTATTTTCAATTTAATTATTTTTCAATTAAAGACAATAACAGGGACTGCAGAGTCTTCTGCAAAGGGCACTTATTAGAACGATAAATCCCTTCACAAGAAAGGTAGATTCATCTATAAGGATTCATGCTTCTCTAAAGAACTTCCACAAAAATAACTACCGGTAATAGATCTAAAATATCCAAATCTTCACAGGCCACTGATAATTGTCTTCTTCCTAGGCATGTTACTTGAGCATGTGGTAGTTGACTGAATTAAGTTTATTAAATTATTTTCTGAATCTATTTCAGCCAGTATTTAGAACTATTTATAGTTTGCAAGAGACTTTATTTGATTTATATGATGAGGTCTTCTATATCTGCAAACCACAGGCAAGTTTTAAAAGAACAGTAATTTTACTTTCTGTTCTCTAAAAGTACACAGTATATTGAGTTTACTATGGCTGCATTCATTCATATATCAGAGTTCTTAGAAATGCTAACTTATCAGGAACTAAATAAGCTGATATAAAACATCCATACTGCAGGATCTTCCAGTCAACAGAAAAAGCTTCACTAGTGTTTGGTTTAATATAGGGTTCCTAAATGTTTGAACTAGTGAGACAATATTAAGATTTTGGAAGATATAATGAACATTTCCCCAAAATATCAGTGTATCAGAAGAAAAAGTTGATCTTACTTATCCTTTTTCAGGCAGCTCCCTCAACTCATCTTATTTTTATCCTCCTTCAAGCGCCTTTGCGCACACTTTCAATGAGAACAATCGGCTTCAGTCTATTTTTTATTTTATTTTTGAGAACAGCTTTGGCACACATGCAGTTTGGAAGCATGACGGGAAATAAAAATGTACAAATGCACCTCATGTTGAGTTTAATTCCAGTAACTACATGAACATATCAATGTAGTATTGTGGACAAAAATACTTAAATGGTTTGTTACCTGTCTTCTGAATTTTTTAAAAAAATCTAGCATTCTAATGTAGCATTTAACCCTGGAATTCCCAATGTTAGTTAGTTCTAGGATGGGGCACTAACTTTTCCTTTAAACTGACTTCCATTAGTGGCATGGGAGCTTCCTGTTTGTTTTATTCTAAAGGTATCAGAAAGGGCATGATACTCAATGGATGCCAAGCGCCAATGGCCCTCCAGAATTTGTGGGCATGATATTCTCCCAAGAAGCTGGGATCATAACCCAGGGCTTGGCGATTTACCTTTGTGAAGACACTCTTATATTTTGGAAAGCCACAAAGATGTCCTTAGACTTGCTATACAGAGACAATTACAAAAATATTTTAAGCCCAACAAAAGAAAGCCTTAAAACAAAACTCAAACTAACTGCCTTCTATTCCCTGGGGTTTGAGAGAGGGAGGGAAGGAAAATCAATCTGTCTTTCGAGATTCTGTTATCATAGATCAATAAACTTCCAATCATTCTTGAGCAACTTGTTTCCTGTCTTGGGGAAGGGATGATGATATATCAAGAGCTTTTAAAGTACTGTATCCTACATATCTAGTGAATCAAGACTGAGAAAGGAAACTTGTCCATTGTGCTAAAGTGCTTATTTTACGCAATTTATATCTCAAATGCATATAATAAGTACCTTAATAATAGCTCACATTTCTAACACTCCCACAGATAATCGAGAGGAAAGCACAGCAGAATGTTTCTCAACTAAGGCAAACATTGATTATACTGTAGTGATACTAGGGACAAGGAAAGCAGTAGTTAAAGGACATATTAGCAGCCTCGTCTTACTGCTGCTTCCTCATCAGTAAAACATGTTAAGTACGGAAAGCATGCTAGACTGGATTCTTGGAAGGATAAAAAAATGTAGATTTTTGTGCTTAAAATATAAACTCCACAAGAAAAGAGTTTGTAATTTTTTTTAAAATGAGTATCTCTCAAAGTCTGTCATTTATTTTCCCTACATGTACTGAGGCTAAGTAGCTTCATGACAGCACAGCTTTATTTGCAGTCAATCCCGCTTATCTACATGTTGGTACTCATTTACTTAACAAACCAATGCAATTTTAAACACAGGACTTATAACTGATCTGTTTAATAACTAAAATTTAAATGATCGTTCTACTTTACACATTGTAATGAGTCACAAATCTAGTAACCAGAAAAAAATTTGGCGGGGTTTTTAATGATATTTTTAATCCCACATTATTATTTTTATACATAACTGAAGGCAGTAAACATATTTAATACTACTTAATGCTCCTTTCCCCCCCACAACAACCCTATGAAATGAGTTGGGCTGAGACAGTGACTGGACCAAGATTAGTCTCCTTATTTCTAGCCTGGAGCCTTAATAACTAGACCAAACAGGCTCGTCTTCGGTAAACAGGAAAAGGACGACACTGTTATATTCCAATATGGCAGGTTATCTTACTATCTTCCTATTAACCCTTTCTGACTCCCTCCTTCACAAGACAAATGGCTAAACTGACTGCTACTTGGCAGCTGAACTAGACTGAAAGATTACACGACACAATTCTCTGACTCTGTAGCTTCTCTGTTGTTTCCTGCAAACCTACTCTTCACAGAGGATTTCTTTTAAAGCCTCTTAGGAAGGGCCAGGCAATTAGGCAGCTGATATTGATTATCTCTGATGGCGTCGTTCTGCTAATTGCCTCCTCTCAATCCTTAGCCTGACATCCGGGACAAACTGGGTTTCCTCCTCTAGAGCCGATCCATAGGACTCCTCACTAGAGGAATCCATCAGCAGCTCATCTGGAGCCGGCTGGGCCACAACATTAACCCATATAATTTTCTATCATAGTTGAACATACGTATGAATGTGGGGATATTACCTGCAATTTCTTGAGTCATATGTAAAAGAGAGCCCTGTGATTTGCATAGAATTCAATAACATTTATGTTTTCCTTCTAGGAATATCAGGACTTGAAAGACACTGAAAGCAGAAATGTATAGAAATGGTTAGCCTGCATCCCAGGTTCGATGTATAAAATTGGAAGCAGGAGTTTTAGGAATGCTTGTCCCCTTGAATTATGTATAAAAAGATAGGATAAAAGCCAACCATGGCTAAAGAACATTCAGCTGTGATTTCAGCTTTGTGTGTATAAAATAATTTGTTTATCTATATTCCACACTTCTTAGTCACCCATATTCTTTCGAGTAGTGTACAATTTAAACAATGACTACAAATAACAACATGAGAAAGTAGCAACAATGGTGTATTGGAAAATCTGTAAGAAATGTCATTTGCCTTGCAAGCATAAACTGGTGGGAACACAAAACTGACAAATAGAAACTAAAGTGCTCTTACAATTCAAATAGACAAGTATCTGCAATGAAACACTTAACAATTGTTGATAAGAAAGACAAAAAAGAGTCTGGATAGTGGATGTTCAAGTACTTGGGTAAAGCACAATAGAAGTAAAAAACTGGGGGGAAAATAAAAAAAAATTCATAGATTTGCGAATAGAAGTAGAATGACTAGCAAAAGAAAGCAAAGTAAAAAAAGTAATAGGAGCCTTAGTTCAATCCTAAACCAACTGTAGCAATGCTTGAACACATAAGTCAATCACCAAAAACAGTCAATTGCAAAAGGCAACTTTACTTGGAATTACTTATGTCCTGTGACAATATCTTTATCAACAAGAACATCTGCCTACCCTAGGTCCTTGGGAAGAAGTCAATAAGTGGATAAAAATGCCAAGTCCAGTCTAAACTGTTGTCTACCTTTGTGACCAACTGTAATAATCTGTCAATTACAAAAGGCAGCACTGCTTGGATCCGCCCATATACTATGCCAATGTAATATGACATTCTAAGTTCTTGGGTAGAACTTAATGTGTGTGAAGGCCAATTCCAGTTGAAAGATTATAAGGTGCAAATTTCACATTGTGGTGTACATAATAAGCATACTTTCAACAGACCTTTTTACTTCTTTTCTACAAAATAAAACACCCACAATCATAAGAAGAACTACAGATTTAGAACTCACTTAGCTTTTTGAATCCAAATGCAGTAATCTGTGATGTAAAGGTCATTGAGAATATATGCAGGATCATTTTCCCGAAAAATCTTGTGAATATCTAGCAGACACTTCAAAATGGCACTTTTACCTGAAAGAGGAAAGAAAATATTAATTCATATAATTAAAATTATCAATTTATCATTTTATATAGAAAGTAGCAACAACTACTCAAATACTTGTAGGCAGAGTAAATTGTTTTAAAGGTACCAGGAAAAGTAATTAATTGTAAATGAGGTCTGTCCCATTCTTCCACCCCCATCTTTCCTATCACAGGACAGCAAATGCAAAAAGAAAAAGACAAAAGAATCACAGCTAAGATTCCGGGGCAGTGAACAATCACAAGCTCTGTGACTAATTGTAGACACAATGAGATTCTCTCTTAACCTGAATGCATCTCTATTTAGTGTGACAATATCACCCAAGTTTTTTTTAAAGCTTTCAATTGTTAATGTTACATGCAACATTACTTCTCATCTCTTAAAACTGAATTATATTATGGTTTGCAGCAAAGTCAGCCAGATGTTCAGACTGGATTTAATTTGAAATTGATAGCATATATACAGCATATATAATCTACAGCATAATTTTCAAAGTTCGTCAAAATTTCCACCTTTTATTTTTATATAGAAAGTCTTGAATCCATTACTCTCTAGCATCGTATTTAAGACAATGCATTTACATATTTAAAGACAACAATAAATACTATTAGACCTGGAAGCCATTTTTTGCATTGGGCCTTCAGGCCTGCCACTATTTCTACAGTGGGAAAATGGGAGGAGGGTTTATATGGAGTATGGGTGAGATATAGTCAAAATAACGTTCTTTCTCAGAGAGTCAAGGACACCTTGCCCTGCAGCTGCAATGGTGTGACTGGGAGGCATCTCCAGTTTTGGACGGTGCCTGATTGGCTCATGTGGTGATGGTGGGCATGTGGGTGCTGGGCAGGGACTTGAACTTGCATTTGGGTGGGGAAAACCTAGAAACTTTCAGATTCGGGTTTTCCCAGATGTGCCAATATGACATCTCTAATAAAATGGACCTTTGAGAAAACTCAAGCCTTGGAGTCTTCTTTCGTTGGGGGTGTTAATTGAAACCCTGACATATACATTTAAAAATAATAAAATGTTCTAAAAAATTATTGCTGAGAAATGAAAAAAAAAGTTTAATATCTCCCAATTTTCTTTAAAAATCGATGCTCGCTTTGTTGTTAATATGTTTGCTCTTCTATGCCAGAAGGCTTTTGGCAAATAAAAGCAGCAGGTTTATAGTATATCTCATAAGTACCAGAAAGCCATATCAAATGACTTACTTGTATTTTATTTTAAACTAGCCGTTCCCGGCCACGTGTTGCTGTGACCCAATCTGGTTAAATGGCCAACCAATCTGTGTGTAGATCTACACCTGCACACACAAACACGTACACACAACCACCGTATAACCCCCAACCTACCTACCTACTGTATTTCTCCCTCTCTCTATCCACCTACCTACCAACCGTATTTCTCTCTCTCTCTCTCTCTCTCTCTCTCTCTCTCTCTCTCTCTCTCTCCCTACCTTCCTACCTACTGCATTTCTCCCTCAGAGTATTTTATGTCATAAAGGATGACATAATACCTGTGGCTCACTGCTCTCTCTGTATCCATCTACCTACCTTTTAAACAATTTTTTACATTTCCGTTGCATGTACCTGGCACAGGTGTGACATCTACACAATCTGTATATATCATTGGTGCCGTACTTGAAAGGAATGTTGTGTGAAAATTTGGAAGCGATTGGTGCAGTACTTGCGGAGATTAGCTGTTTTGAACAAACTCTTGTTACACTTTTATTTATATAGATATTGTTTGGTAGTCCCTGTTACTACAACAATTCATATTCACTCATATTGTCAAATAATGTTTTATTATTTGCCTCATATAATCATGTACCAAGTGTAAAAGCTGAAAATTCACTCCTGTTGACTATTTGGTTAAGAACAGCCTATGTTATTTCAATTCCATTCATAACACGAATAATGATCCAAATGAGCCAATCACATTTCATTTTACAATAGTTTCCTAGGTAACCTGAGACATCTGGCAATATGGAAAGAAATTAAACAAGTTTCATGTTGACTTTAAAACTGCTAAACATTTTTAATGAGTGGAGAAGCTAGACAACTCCAAGGGATACAGAGATGTTTGGTTTTACCTAATCTATCCAACAAATTTTTTTGTTCCATGGTCATTTACAGGTATTCTAAAAAGGCTTTCAGTAGCACATTTTCAGAATTTGATCATAAAAATGACACGTTATCCTTTAATATACATTTATGCAGCCTTCTATACAAATGGCAATGTTACTCATCTGAAAATCTTTTACTTCTTGTTCGGTCTATCAAAAGGATATTTACTGGTGGGGAAAAAAAATCACTTTTGATAAGTGGTCCACTAGAGAGAAGGACCTCTATCCCTCTTTGCATGTGTTACTTTTTGTTCGCAGTGAAACTACTATACCTACTATTTCTATATCTACTCTTATCAGGCCCAAATTTGACTCTAGAGGATTTGTCAAATAAACGTGGAGTTACAACTGGTTTTATATCTCAACCTGTATTATATAGGGGTTCATAGGCTGGATGTATGTCAGTGTGTGTGTTGATAGAATTGCACGACTGGAGTGCCATGCTTCGATGAACTCAGGAGCATGGCGGTGGTAGTGTGGCCAATCTTTGTGTTGTTCCAATTGAACTAGTGTTGTTAATAAATAAGTGGACTAAAAGAGTTGCAGGAGAAACTACCATATTTTTCGGAGTATAAGATCGACCTCCCCACCTTCCCCCCCCCAAAAAAGAGGGTGAAAATCTGGGTGCATCTTATGCACTGAATACAGCATTTTTTGCTTCCTGAAACCCCACCCCTGCGCATCCCATTTTTCACAAAAATTGATGCGCAGAGGATTTGGGAAGCCTGCAGGGATTGTCATAGTCTATTGCTGCTTCCACAAGCCCCATTTTCCCATTTGCTGCAAGGAGGTAAATTTCTGGGAAGCAGAGGCCAAAGAGTAGGGGCCGGTGGATGGGCAGGGCTACATTCGGTGTATAAGACGCACCCAAATTTTGATCCTTTTAGGGGGAGGAAAGGTGCGTCTTATACTCTGAAAAATATGGTAGTTTCTCCTGCAACTCTTTTAGTCCACTTATTTATTAACAACACAAAGATTGGCCACATTACCACCGCCATGCTCCTGAGTTCATCGAAGCATGGCACTCCAGTCGTGCAATTCTATCAACACACACACTGACATACATCCAGCCTATGAACCCCTCAGAATCCAAATCAACCACACAACTAACCAGAGATGGCACTGACCCTCAATCAACCCACGCAAGCATCCCCCAACAAGCCCTATCTTTGAAGTATCTAAAATATAGATGTAATATTCAACTCAAAACCATTTGATAAAAATAAATTATCTTACCTAATTTCAATATCATTATCGTGTCATTCAAGGCGCGCATCACTAACCCAAAGTGTCTGTAAAGTGGGTAGCACAGAACTCTTCTTCCAAAGGATATAAGGACTTCCGAAACGCTAGTAAAACTCTGCATGGAAGATTTCAAAACCAAATGGTCATAAGAGTTTTTTTTTTAAAAACACATTTAGTTCAGTATTGGTTAAGACTAAAGATAAAAAATTACGTGTAGAAATTCAGAATATAACAATCATGCTTTTAAATAATAATAATAATAATAATAATAATAATTATTATTATTATTATTATTATTATTATTATTATTGATTTATAACCCGCTCTCTCCCCCCGAAGGGACTCGAAGAAATTTCTACATTTCTACTCATATAGCTAAATGTATTTTCTTTAGAAAAATAATTTTAGATAGATAATTTTAGAAATTATCATACCTCCAACCAGCATAAAGTTGAGCTCAATTTTCGTATGTTCCATGGTGACTCAACCTTAAAGAGAAGGATATAGAGAAGTCATTTATAAAAATATTATATAAACTGGGCTTAAGAAAAGATAACATTATGTTTATTTATGCCAATCCTGAAGATATGGCTCTTGCTAAAATAAAGTGAAACTATAATGAACATAATTTTGAATCATCTCTTACATTGTTTGAGTTTGTTTTCTGCTAACCAAACAAAATTGGCTAAGACCCAAATGTCTGAAGAGGATTTTACAGGACATTAAAAAAAAAAAAAATAACTAGAAAATATCAATTAGTATTTATTGTTTTTTTATCTATATAAATAAAAATGTAAAATAGTTTGTACGAATCCACTAATCTCAAAAACTACTGGGCCGATTTACACCAAACTTCCACACAATGTAGCCAAGGACTTCCGATAATAGAATAGCTACTCATTTTGTGCCTAGCACGCGTGTGTCGTGTGCAAATTACACACAAAAAAATGTACCCACTGAAATGTGTTTTAACTTCCCTGTAGCCATGCCCATCATGCTGCTTTTCAACTGTCAGTGTTGGAAGAGGCCTCATACGGCGGCCTCTTGGGGCCAAAAAGGCACTGGGATAGCAAACTCCCAGGTGGCCGAGAGAGAGGGGGGGGGGACATATTGCTCAAGACTGTTCTCTGAAGTAAAAACATGGAGGCAGGCAGCTGCTTTAAACTGTTGAATACGAACTGAACCAAACTGTAACAAAGAATCACCCATCTGACAGCAAATACAGTTTAATAAAAGAGGGACTAGGGGAGACATGATAGCAGCCTTCCGATATCTCAGGGGTTGCCCCAAAGAAGAGGGAGTCAAGCTATTCTCCAAGGCACCTGAGGGCAGAACAAGAAGCAATGGGTGGAAACTAATCAAGGAGTGAAGCAACCTCGAACTAAAGAGAAATTTCCTGACAGTGAGAACTATTAACCAGTGGAATAGCTTGCCACCAGAAGTTATGGATGGCCCAACACTGGATGTGTTTTTAAGAAGAGACTGGAAAACCATTTGTCTGACACGGTATATAGGGTCTCCTGCTTGAGCAGCGGGGTTGGACTACATGACCTCCAAGGTCCCTTCCAACTCTGCTATTGTATTATTGTATTACAGTAGGTAGGTAGATAGGGGAATAGAAAGACAGAGAGAAATACAGTTTAATAAAAGAGGGACTAGGGGAGACAGGATAGCAGCCTTCCAATATCTCAGAGGTTGCCACAAAGAAGAGGGAGTCAAACTATTCTCCAAAGCACCTGAGGGCAGAACAAGAAGCAATGGGTGGAAACTAATCAAGGAGAGAAGCAACTTAGAACTGAGGAATTTCCTGACAGTTAGAACAATTAATCAGAGGAACAGCTTGCCTCCAGAAGTTGTGAATTCCCCAACACTGGAAGTCTTCAAGAAGATGTTGGATAGCCATTAGTCTGAAATGGTATAGGGCAGTGATGGCTAACCTTTTTTGGCTCACGTGCCAATAGCAGGGGGAGTGCAGGGGCGATGTGCACAGGTGTGCCACATCCATAATGCTATGTGCATGACCCCCTGCATTTGGCATGCTTTTTACGTCATCCCCAGGCTCCAGAGGGTTTATAGGAGCCTGGGGAGGGTGAAAACAGCCTTCCCCCACCTCCAGAGGGCAAAAAATGGCCTCAAAAGAAGGCCTAAATCAGCTGGCCAGGGCACACATACAAACTGAAGCTGACAGGGCAATGCCTCACGTGCCCTTAAAAATGGTTCCGTGTGCCACCTGTGACACCCGTGCCATAGGTTCGCCATCATGGGTATAGGGCTTCCTGCCTAGCAGGGAGTTGGACTAGATGACCCCCAAGGGATAGATAGAGAGGGAGAAATAAGGTAGGTAGGTAGGTAGGTAGGTGGATAGATAGATAGATACAAAGAAAGAAAGAAAGAAAGGAAGGAAGGAAGGAAGAAATATAGTAGGTAGGTAGGTAGGTAGGGGGATGGATAGATAGATAGGGAAAAATACAGTAGATAGGTAGGTAGAGGGATAGACAGAGAGGGAGAAATACAGTAGGTAGGCAGGTAAGTGGATAGGGGGATAGAGAGGGAGAAATACAGTAGGTAGGTAGGTGTATAGATAGATAGTGAGAAATACGGTAGGTAGGTAGGTAGAGGGATAGAGAGGGGGAAATACAGTAGGTAGGTAGGTAGGTAGAGGGAGAAATAAAAAAAACAGTAGGTAGGTAGAGGGATGGACAGAGAGGGAGAAATACAGTAGGTAGGCAGGTAGGTAGATAGGGGGATAGATAGAGAGGGAGAAAGCAAGAAATACAATAGGTAGATAAGTAGAGGGATAGACAGAGAGGGAGAAATACCATAGGTAGGTAGGTAGGTGTATAGATAGATAGCGAGAAATACAGTAGGTAGGTAGATAGGTAGGTAGAGGAATAGAGAAAGAGGGAGAAATACAGTAGGTAGGTAGGTAGAGGGATAGAGAGGGGGAAATACAGTAGGTAGGTAGGTAGGTAGAGGGAGAAAGAAAGAAATACAGTAGGTAGGTAGGTAGGTAGAGGGATAGATAGATAGAGAGGGAGAAATACAGTAGGTAGGTAGGTAGGTTGGGGCTTATATGGTGGTTGTGTGTGTGTGCAGGTGTAGATCTACACACAGATTGGTTGGCCATTTAACCAGACTGGGCCACAGCAACGCGTGGCCGGGTATAGCTAGTTATTAAATAAAATGATTATTATTTTCGCAATGTAATCTTGTGTCCTTTTGGAAGAATTTTAAAAAATATGAAAAGTTCAACAACACAACACTCCTTTTCTTATCTGCCATATTTATGCCAAAACATTTATTTTATTTTATTGAATGTCATAGAATTATATATGTTTTTAGCATTACTAAAGAATGTGGAGTACATAATAGAAGCTATGGAAACCACCATATCAATAAGAAGTTGGAGTAAGCATTTATATCACTCTGGCAGAAAAGTGGATACCTAATTCTGGGGGAAAGAAATTTTGGGAGCCTATAATTTCATTTGTGTGTGTGTGTGCCTGGGGACTGCAAAATTGGTAGAATTGAACACTTGGGAGATATGATCAAAGATAAAAGTGAGTACTTCAAATCATTTTTTCTCTAAATAGAAGGCAAAAAACAGCCTTCTGAAGAAGGAATAGAACAGGAATGGCTAACCTTTTCTGGACCAAGTGCCCAAACCCCTAAAATACAATGTTTGTGCCCCCCACACGTGCCCTGCCTCCTGTGCATGAACGGCAGAGACCCGTAGACCAGCCGGCCAATGGGTGATGAGCATGCATATGCAACGTAGCTGAACTGAGGTGACGGCTTGGGTGCCCACAGAGAGGGCACTGCGTGCCACCTCTGGCATGTATGCCATAGGTTTGCCATCACGGGAATAGATCCTTTCTCAAGGATCTATTCCTTTAATAGATGCTATGGGAAAACTTGAGTCCCTTACCTTATAAGTTGAAAAACTACTTCACACATAGGGAGAATGGGATTGTAGGGGCTAGAAACAGGAAACCTGGGTTATATGCTCCATGTTTACCCTTGTATTATGTGAACAACATAAAATGGAATACAATTATGCTTTGTAGGAGGGCTGAGGTAAGTTTTTAATCTCTTGGCATTTGCCTGGACAAGTCTCTATAGTTTACTTGGCAAGTTTTTTTGGAAATGGTTTACCATAGTTTGTTTCCTACATCAGACACCGGGTGCCCAGCCCAAGGTTACCATCTTGCTTTGTGCCTAAGGATGGACTAGAACTCACAGTTCCTGGTTTCTAACCTGTGCCTTAACACCCGGTTAGACCAAACTGGTTCTCTTATGCTTTGTTTTGCTGGGAAGAAAAAAAAATCTTTATATTGAGGCAATGTTGCTATACATTCCTAATTCTCATTCCTAATTTTTATTTATCTTGTATATATTCTGAACTTGGAAGTCCATACTGAATGAACTGAATACAGGGAGTCTTCAACTTGCAACCCTTCTTTTAGTGACTGAAATTACAACGGCACTGAAAAAAGTGAATTATGATTGGTTTCCACACTTATGACTGTTGCAGCATCCCCAGGGCCACATGATCAAAACTCAAACTGTCTTGAAGTCATGTGATCATCATTTGTAAACTTCCCAGCCTGCTTCCAACAAGCAAAGTCAATCAACTTATTTAACAACAACAATGGAAATTTTGGGCTCAATTGTGATAGTAAATTGATGTCTATCTGAAGCATTCTTGGCCTGATTTGCTTGTTTCATTCAAAAAGAAAGTCCTAGTTTATTTATGTGAACACCATCAACTCCTGTTCCTAAAACATGTCTATACTTTTCCAACACATATTCAAGCTAAATTTTCTCTCCAAATCCTCCCTCCATTTTCTCTTCTGCTAAACTTAGTTCAGCATACCTGTCAGACCAAGATTTAATCTCCTATTCATTTCCGTTTCTTCACACAGCAAGCTACCTAGTGATAATACCCTGCAGTTCTTTACTTCAGCAAAGAACAAAGTCTAGTTTAAGAACTAAACCTCCCAAATTACAGAGTAGCTCTCTATAGTTTTCATGATGGAGCCACTTAACTAAAATACCATACTGTGAAGCAAGTGAAGAGAAGAAAGATTGACTCACATTATTTTCTCCTTCAGTGGCACAGACCTCATAGCAATATGCTAAAAGTATATCAATTAAGCTCAGATAGACTTGTTGACTGGTTGTTTTATCAAGCAGGAATGTCCTGTTAGTGAATTTTCTTAACTGTTCTTTCTCATCTTCTGTAAAGGAAACTGAAAATAGAATGTTACTTTAAGGCACAGTACACATAGCCATTCTAAAATATATGTATCCATACCTTCAATTGACAAAAGACAATATTGATGAACAAGTTTTCTAAATTCTATAAATATTCTTAACTTAAATGCTTGATTTTCTCAGCACCTGCCCAATTATTCTTTCTCATTCAGAAATAATTGTTAATACATTGATTTGCTTTTCCTCCAAAGGCAGCCAAAGAGCCTTAAAAAAGAGAAAAGTCTTTCATAACCATAATAAAAACTATTTTTTAAAAAAAATACATTAAAAAAAGAAAACAAGTACATTTAAAAAAGAAAAATAATTCAATTTAAAAGCAGTCAGGTGTTAGGGTAATTTTTATGCCATAATGCTTAGATAAATGAGAATGTCTGAAAATAGAATGTGGGATAGCTAAATATCCACAACAACTAGCTAAAGTCAT
Source organism: Rhabdophis nuchalis (assembly GCA_039707465.1). NCBI lineage: Eukaryota > Metazoa > Chordata > Lepidosauria > Squamata > Natricidae > Rhabdophis > Rhabdophis nuchalis. The sequence goes on from CM077646.1 coordinate 58,831,470, forward strand.
ATAACACACTGATGATATTACAATTTGTGATTTGTTTGGGCTTAACTTGGAATTGTGCCTGAAGCCTGTTCTTGTAATTGGCATGATATAGTTTATGACTTAATGTGTTGTGCAACGCTAGGCAAGTGTAACTTATTGAAACAATTGTTAAACAAATGACAACATAACATAATTATGAATCCAGAAACTTAAAAAAATGTAATTACCCAATGTTTTTCAAAGGAAACATGGTTTTCATTTGAAAGATAATTCTGCACCAGATGTAGCAGCAGCATGCACAGATCCAATAGGAATCAGCCCTGCAGGTAGTTTGCAGGATTCAACCTGGGTCGGTCACCAGGACCAGAGATTTTGTATTCCAAACTTTCAGATTCATGTTATTTATTATTATTATTTTACTGGATTTCTAGACCGCCCCCTCTCCCCGAGGGGACTCGGGACGGTGTACAGGTAAAATTAAAAACTACAAAAAACATGACAATACATACAAAGTTAAAATCAAATTAAATAACCCTGTACAAATTTATAAAAGTTAAAACTGAACCCATAAAACCGAATAAAATAATTTAAATTGCAGACTGGGGCGAGAAGCATAAGTTAGGCTAAGCCGGCTTGATGGAACAGGTGAGTTTTAAGTTTCTGGCGGAAGGAGCGGAGGTCTGTGGTAGTTCTGATATCAGGGGGTAAGTCGTTCCAAAGGGTCAGGCCCATCACAGAGAAGGCCCTTCCCCTGGACGTCGCCCGCTGGCATTACCTAGTGGACGGCACCCGGAGAAGTCCCTCTCTGTGGGAGCAAATCGGCCAAAGGGATGTATGGGGCAGGATACATCCCGCAAATAGCTAGGTCCTGTGCCATGGAGCGCTTTAAAGATGATGACCAACACCTTGAAATGCACCCGAAAGGCCACAGGCAGCCAGTGCAGCCTGCGCAGGAGCGGTGTTACGTGGGAGTATCTAGTAACTCCCACAACTGCCCGCGCGGCCGCATTTTGGACCAGCTGCAGCCCTCGGGTGCATCTCAAGGGGAGCCCCATGTAGAGAGCATTATAGTAGTCTAGACGGGACGTCACAAGCGCATGAGTGACTGTGCGAAGGGCGTCCCGGCCCAATAAGGGACGCAACTGGCGCACCAGGCGAACCTGGTGGAACGCCCCCCTGGCCACGGCTGTCACATGGTCCTCCATTGACAGCCAGGCATCTAGGAGGACGCCCAAGTTGCGGGCCCGATCCACGGGGGCCAGATGTTCGCCCCCTATGGCCAGTGATGGAGTCAACTGGTTGAACCGGGGCGCTGGTAACCACAGCCACTCAGTCTTGGACGAGTTGAGCTTGAGTCTGTTCCTTCCCATCCAGACCCGTACAGCTTCCAGACACCGGGACATCACTTCGATGGCATCGTTGGGGTGGTTTGGGGTAGATACGTACAGCTGAGTGTCGTCAGCATACAGATGGTACTTTACCCCAAAACCACGGATGATCTCACCAAGCGGCTTCATGTATGCATTGAACAGGAGGGGCGAGAGGACTGACCCCTGAGGAACCCCACAAGTGAGAGGCCTCGAGGTCGACCTCTGCCCCCCTGCCAATACAAATTGCGATTGACCGGAGAGGTAGGAGAACCACCGTAAAACGGTGCCCCTCACCCCCAACCCCTCCAGTCGATGCAATAGGATACCATGGTCGATGGTATCAAAAGCTGCCAAGAGGTCTAATAGGACCAGGATGGAGGAACAACCCCCATCTCTGGCTCTCCAGAGATCATCCACCAATGCGACCAATGCCATCTCAGTGCTGTGACCGGGCCGGAAGCCGGACTGGCGCATGTCCAGATAATCAATTTCCTCCAGGTGACGTGGGAACTGTTGTGCCACCACACTCTCTACAACCTTCGCCAAAAAGTGAAGGTTGGAGACCGGACGATAATTTACTAACAATGCTGGGTCCAGGGAAGGCTTCTTGAGGAGAGGCCTCACCACCGCCTCTTTCAAGACGGTTGGCAAGAACCCCTCACTCAAAGAAGGGTTCACTATTTCCTGGAGCCAGCCTCGTGAAACCTCCCAGGATGCCAGTACAAGCCAGGAGGGACACGGGTTCAATAAACATGTGGTAGCTCTCAGTCGCCTACGCAACCTGTCCATATCCTCGGAAGTAACAGAGTCAAACTCCTCCCAGAATGGTATCTCAAGACCCGCCTCTGACATCCCCTCCAGACCACTTTCGGTGGAGACCAACTCGCTCCGAATCTGAGCGATTTTGTCCTGCAGATACTCCCCAAATTCCTCTGCTCTGCCCTGTAGTGGGGCTTCCCGCAGCCTCTGTTGAAGGAGGGAGCGGGTCACCTCAAACAGGGCGGCAGGGCGGTTATCTGCAGACGCGATAAGAGTGGCACAGTACTGACGTTTGGCCAGTCTTATCGCCACAAGGTAGGTTCTCAAATGGGCTCTTACCTGTGTCCGGTCCGATTCAAAACGTGTGGATCTCCATCTCCTCTCTAGGCGTCTCTTGCAGCGCTTCATCACCCTCAACTGCTCGGAAAACCAAGGAGCCTGGATGGTTCTCTGCCGCAAGAGAGGCCGCAAAGGCACGACCCGGTCCAAGGTCCCCGTGGCCGCACTGTTCCATGCAGCCACCAGATCCTCCATCCGGGCGCGGGTCAGGGTCTCAGGTAATGGCCCAAGCTCCGTCTGGAACCTTTCAGGTTCCATCAAGCGCCTGGGGCAGAACCAACTAGGAAATTCCGGTTCCGCCTCCCCGCGGTGGGGTGTAGCGGTGGGAAAGTCGAGCCGGAGAAGTAAGTGATCTGACCATGACAGGGGTACGATGGGTAAATCCCCTACTCCAAGATCATTCATCCACTGGCCAGAGACAAAAATGAGATCCAGTGTGTGTCATCCCTCGTGTGTGGGGCCCTGAATTACTTGGGTCAGGTCCATGGCCGTCATGGAGGCCATGAACTCCCGAGCTGCCTCGGATGTCTCGCCTACCGATGGCAGGTTAATGTCCCCCATGACTAATAGTCTGGGGATCTCAACCGCCATCTTGGCGATCACCTCGAGGAGCTCGGGCAGGGCTGCTGATACATAGCGGGGAGCCAGGTACACAATCAGCAAGCCCAACTGCCTCCCTAGGCCCCACTTCACACAGAGGGACTCACAACCGGGTATCTGTGGCACAGTGGTCTCTCTCGGCTCAAGACCTTCCCTGACTATAACCCCCCCCCCCACCCCTGCCTAGGGCCCGCAACTGATGGAACGCATGGTAATCTGGCGGGCACATTTCCACGAGAGGAAGTCCTCCCTCGTGGCCCAGCCAGGTCTCCATAATTCCCGCCAGGTCGAGCTCCCCCTCCGACACAAGGTCGTTAATGAGGGGGGCTTTGTTGACCACGGACCTGGCGTTGCATAGCATCAGTCTAAGGCCCTGGCTCTGTGAACCTTGACCACCTAGATTGTGGGGGTTGGGGCATGTGACCATTTGAACCCATTGGCCACGCTCTCCCAACCGGTGATAAGATCTTTGTCTACCATCACTCCTACCCCTCCCCACGACCGTTTGGATGGAATGACCCTCTTCAGGAACGTCGCTTGTCCCTCTTCCCTTAACGGACCCACCCGCTTCCTTTTTAATTCCGTTGGAGCCCATCTTCAGGGAATGTCTCTCTAGAATTGCTAGATTGGATCCTGCAACATTATCCTGAGACATGTATATTTGCCTTCATTTGTGGGTAATTTACTCACGTAAGGAGTTGTGTTTTAGATATTAAATATTGGAAAAATCTATTTTTACTTTTTTTTAATTTTAAAGACATCAGTCCAAGATAAATCCCATACATTCAATGACGCACAAAACTATATATTGAATCATGGAACTGGAAACATTTACTTAACAATGTTGCTTTAGGAATTGAAGTAATTTAGACTAGAGAAGTATAGAAATGATGAAATAAATATACACCGTTTTATCGATAGGAAGATATTGATAACTAATAATGATACAGCTCCTACATCAAAATAACATTCTGTACATTTCGTTTTTAAAGTTAAGACTGTGCAAATGCCCAGCCTTTAAAAAATAAGGAAATGTACAGCACTGATTTCCAAGTTAATGATTAAAAAGTTATACTCTTATTGCTGTGTTACAGGAACATGAACAGAAATCTAGAATCCTGGGAGAAACAAATATAAGCTTGATGGGAAGTCAATAAATATTTTTTGAGACATGGAAAGGAAAACGTGCAAAAATATTTTGCAGAAGTAAATTCTAATAGCAGTATTATGCTTAAGGGTTCCAAACTGTGTAGAACAGGGGTCCCCAACCCCCGGTCCGCGGCCCGGTGCCGGTCCGCGGCCTGATAGGAACCGGGCCGCAGGGCTGGAGAGGAGGAGGAGGGAACAGAGGATGGCCGAGCGCGCCTCCAGCAGCTCATTCCGACGGCCACCGCCGCCGTGCACTTTCCGGGGCTTCCCGGAGGGGCTGGCATGTCAGCTGAGGAGGTAACGTGCCTCATCCCACAGCGAGCGAACGAGCGGGCGGGCGGAGGACTCGAGCCTGCGGCTACCTTAAGCACCGCCGAGGCCATCTGGGCGCCACACACCCACCTCCCTTCCAGCCCCATGTGGTGCCCGGACGGTTTCGGCAGTGCTTAAGGAAGCCGCAGGCTCGAGTCCTCCGGCTGCTCGCTCGTTCGCTCGCTGTGGGATGAGGCACGTTACCTCCTCAGCTGACATGCCGGCCCCTCTGGGAAGCCCCGGAAAGTGCGCGGCGGTGGCCGTCGGAAGGAGCTGCTGGAGGCGCGCTCGGCCATCCTCTGCTCCCTCCTCCTCCTCTCCAGCCGACATGCTGGCCCCTCTGCTGCTTCCCGGGAGGGGGGGGGGGAGATAATGACAGACACACAGAGAGAAAGACTTAGAGAGACAGAAATAGAGAGAGGGAGGGAGAGAGGGAATCAGACACACACACACACAAAGTGACAGAGGTGGGCGGAGGGAGGAGAGAGAGACAGATACAGAGAGAGAGAGAGAGAAAAACAGAGAAAGAAAGAAAAATATAAAAAGAAAGATGAATGGAGGGTGGGAGGGAGGGAGTGAAGGAAAGAAGGGGGAGGGAGGAGGAAGGGAGGGGTGAAAGAAGGAAGGAAGGAAAGAAAAAGAAAGAGATGGAGGGTAGGAGGGAGGGAAGGAAAGAAGGGGGAGGGAGTGGTGAAGGAAGGAAGGAAGGAAGGAAAGAAAAAAAAAGAAAAGGATTGAGGGTAGGAGGGAGGGAAGGTAAGAAGGGAGGAAGGGGGAGGGAGGCAATGGAAGGAAGGAAAGGAAAGGAAAGGAAGAAATCTATTTTCCTATTTCCTTCCACCTCAAGCTACCTTTTTGGTTAACCAGGTTAAAGATCTATTTTTCTTCCAGTGGTCATTTCAAAGGAATCACATCCTCTGAGTCATTTCCTGGATTCAAACCAGTATCCCAAAGAGTCATGGGCTGCCTTTATATATAACGAGTGCCCATAAATCCATTTTTACCATCTTCAGAAATGGAAGGAAGGAAGGAAGGAGGGAGGGAAGGAAGGACCAGCCAGAAATGGAAGGAAGGAAGGAAGGAGGGAGGGAAGGAAGGAAGGAAGGAAGGAAGGAAGGAAGGAAGGAAGGAAGGAAGGAAGGAAGGAAGGAAGGAAGGAAGAAAGAAAGAAAGAAAGAAAGAAAGAAAGAAAGAAAGAAAGAAAGAACTTATGACCACTATTGAGCCCAAAATTTTGGTTGCTAAGCAAGACCGTTAAGTGAGTTTCACCACATTTTCCAAGTTGGCCGGTCACATGACCGCTGAGCCACTCCCACAAAACAGGCCACACCTTTTGGCTCTCTAAAGAAATTTCAGTAGTGGTACTGTTGATATTTGGCTCTATTGACTAATACGTTTGCCCACCACTGCCCTAGAGGGCCAAGTGAGCCGACTCCCCCCCCCCCCGCATGCGCATGGACCGCCTGTTCCCCCTCCCACCCTCCTCCTCTAGGCCAGCCGGTCCTCAGAATTTTCTTTAAAATGAAACCGGTCCCTGGTGCAAAAAAGGTTGGGGACCCCTGGTGTAGAACATAAGAATACTATATTAAAGTCATGGGGGAGGAGATCAAGAATGGGAAAAGGAATAAAGAAAACCCGTATGTTCCTTTCTCTTTACTTTGGTATGTCCAAGCTATTCTATGTAGCATTTTATGTCTGAGTGTCATATTATCTTAACCTCATGCAAAAGAGTACCTATTTTGTTTCCCTTTCACTTTGTGTAATAGCTCATATAGAAATCAAATAAAATACCAACCAATATTTATAAGTGACTTTAGGTTCTGTAAGAGGGGCGTACTTCAGCATACCTAAACTCTCTCTATAATTTGTACTAATAGGCTAGATTATGTGCCATCAAGTTGGTATAAACTCTTAGTGACCACAGATAGATTTTCTCCAGAAAGATCTGTTCCAACAAGGCCCTTCAAGTTTTCCACTGGTACACACCCATAGACATTTTAATCCAATCCATTCACCTTGTTTCTGGTCATCCTTCTTTTTCCTTACAAATTTTTTAAGGAAGCTGAGACACCCCAAAGACTTTAATCTCACATCATAAATTTCAGAATACTATCTGAAAAATAGTCAAATCTTCCTCAATACCATGCTCAGTGACATCTGACTGAGAGCCCATCAACTGGCACTGTATCACCATATGACTTTCTTGGCAATCAATATTTAAAACAATTCCAACTATTTTTTGTATTATTTAGAATATTGGTAGTAAAGCCCAGGGAAATGGGAAAGATTAAATAATTATCTACTTCCCAAATTTCCCTCTAGCCCCAGCTGACTCATCTTGCAGGGTTGCTAAAAACTCTGACAGGAACATTTCATGTGGGAGGAAAGGAAATATTTTCTTCAGGTCCCATTTGTCTCCGTCACAGTATACAACTTGGTTTATTTTCCTGCTCCTTACCAAAGGCTGTGGCAATTTATTGTTGGTGTCATAGAGAACCAAGTTATATGTAGCATAAATGTCTTAGCTTAAGATACTGATCGTATCACAGCGATTCAGTAATAGAAGATCCTCAGAGTTTTGCCTTTACTACCACAATTCTGTAAGACATTGTCACTGAAGCAGCTAGTGATTTACATGGTTTATACCAGTGGTCGGCAAACCGCGGCTCTTTGGCCCCTTGGGTGCGGCTCTTCCTCTCTCCCTCCCTCCCCGCGAGCGAACGGGCGTGGGGGAGCGCCCGGGGCTGCGGCTTTGCCGGAGCCGTCCGGGCGTCGCGCGCCCACCTCCCTGGCGGGAGACCCAGGGAGTCGTCCCAGCGCAGGTGAGCCTGGGAGGCTTCGCCGGAGCAGTCCGGGCGTCGCGCTCTGCCTGCCTCCCTGGGAGAGAGACCCAGGGAGTCGTCCCAGCGCAGGCGAGCCTGGGAGGCTTCACCAGGACAGTCCGGGAGTCGTGTTCCGCCCGCCCGCTACAGGGGGAGGCAGCCGGAGCCCCAGCAGCCATGCCGGGCTCTCCGCTGCCTCCGGGAGGGGGGGAGGGAGAGAGGAAGAGTCGCACCTGAGGGGCCAAAGAGGGACCTGGTGGAAACGTGGCCGGCTGTCCTGCCCGATGCGCTCGGACTGCGGGAGCTGCATGTCGCAGGGCTCGGGGGCAGCAGCAGCAACAGCCGCCTGCAGAGGCCGCCGAGCCGTGCTTTCCGGGGCTGGCCGCCGCATGCGGCTGGACGGAGGTGTGCGTGCGGCGCTCTGACAGCCTCCGTGGTGCTTGGATGGCCGCGGCCTCGGGTGCTCCCCCCGCCCGCTCGCTCAGGGAGAAGGCAGCCGTGGCCTCCCCGGCGGGCGTGCCGGGCTTTCCACTGCTTGGGGTTGGAGAAGGGAGGGAGAGAGGGACGGAGAGACTGACATACAGAGAGAGACAGAGGGGGAAGGAGGAAGAGACAAACAGAGAGAGACACAGAGAGAGAAGGAGGGAGAGAGGGAATCACACACACACACACACACACGCAGAATGACAGATGGGTGGAGGGAGGAGAGAGAGACAGATAAAGAGAGAGAGACAGAGAGAGACAAAACAAAAAAGAAAGTAGGAGAGAGAGAGAAAGAAAGAAAGAAAGAAAGAAAGAAAGAAAGAAAGAAAGAAAGAAAGAAAGAAAGAAAGAAAGAAAGAATGAATTTTGGTTGCTAAGCAGGACCGTCGTTAAGTGAGTTTCACCACATTTTCCAAGTTGGCCACGCCCCCCGGTCACATGACCACTGAGCCACTCCCACAAAACAGACCACACCTTTTGGCTCTCAAAAGAAATTTAAATCGTGGTACTGTTGATATTTGGCTCTCTTGACTAATACGTTTGCCCACCACTGGTTTACACCATCCAAAGTCGATGTTCACCTGGCAGGTGAAAAAGTGATGCAGAAATAACACAGCTTTTGGGATCTCCTTTGGATTCTACATAGAGCATAAATGCCTGATTTTGAAATCAACTGTTAAAATGAAACTTTAATAGGGTAACAAAAATAAGGATTTGCACATAGAATAAAACTCAAAATTAATCAAGTTTTCATATCATAGAATTTGAATCCTGATGAAACCCAAAGCCGCTAATCCTTTGCTGATGGCAAGTTTCAATTACATATCCATCACACATCCAGATTCAGTTCATCAGAGATTGTTTATTAAGGTTGAGTGAAGCTTCAAATAGGTGCTTCACTTTTATGAAGCTTTGAACAAAAGATGTTCTCAAAGGCGCTTCAAAAGTAAATGAGATTCAATACTAATTTAGAGCAAGCATTCTGCACTCTACACTGGAGAGTATTCAATTGTTCTTCTTCTGCCCAGTGGGAAAAGATGAAGGTTTATTTTCCTGTAGTGTTAAATCAGGAATCTTCCAGGCTGCACAGCTAACACCACCACACAACAAAACTTTCTTTGTTTAGCCACACAACACATGACAGCCCACTAAACTCCAAGAGGCTTCATGTTCTGAAGCTCTTTTATTCAGCTGTATCTCTCAACCACTAGGCAGCTGGAATGTGGTTGAAAATGTATTTCACATGCTGTTGTCCTCTCTCAATCATTCACCAGGGGTCGGAAAACAACCATCAAGAAAGAATTGGGCTCTAGATTAACTGCTTCCACTACGCAATGACACTAGTCACCACTATTGTGGTTCATCCTCCAAACATGCTGTGCATATATGAGAAGGTTTTAAGGAAGAACTAGCCATGTGTTTTCTCCCATAGCATTGCCATGCACAAACTGAAGTTCTACTAGACCTGATGGAGTATTTGTTGAAGCCATCTCCCTGTACATCTTTAAACCACCACTCCTGAAGCTACCCAGGGCACCATTACTTTAGGAAGAAGAGTGATATGAGTGTTCTCCTACAGAACTGAAGATGTGAGGTAACTCAAATAGTTCGTTGAAGTGAATTAAGTGGTCTCTTTGCCTCATCAAAGCAATTATCTGCTAAGGCTGAACCATCATCAAAATGAATGTACATCTTTTAGCACAAAAACAACTTCAGAGGATCCAAAAGCCAAGCTGCCAACTCTCTTTAAAGCACTAAATTAGGCAGTCCAGAAATTTTAAACTTCTGAATATGCAAATTAACATATGCAATGCAATTATCTCTGAATTTTGTAGAAGATTTTTAATACTGATAATGAATAAAAATGACAATGACCTGCTCTTAAATTATGTTCACTTATACTTTTTTAAAATAATTCACAACGTAAGATTTCTGGCAGAATCTAAAAGGAATTCCAGTTTCAATTGTTTAACTGTGAAACTAATTATCTTTCAGCAAAAAAAGAAAAAAAAGAAAAAACCACCACAAATTTTTCAAGCAATTTTGCTCCAAGTTTGTTTGAGGTTTTTTAGAAACATAATTATAGATACAACCTATTTTTGCTTTTCCTGAAAAAATATTTATCCCATATTGTGTTTGTAAATATTATCAATTTAGAGCCCCTAGCTTGACAGTGTTTGAAACATACAGCACTGAAAATGATACTTGTCCTTTTGCTATTCTTACTCCTTGTGATTAATAAAGCTGCATAACTTTAAATAAAAGTAAAAAGATATATTAAGTCACTTCTTAACACTGTCATTTACTACAACTAATTTTCAGATAGTAAGCCACAAGCTAAGAGAAAAAACAGATCTATCAAGAATTTATACATAACAAAAAGCCCCTTGGCCACAATTTTGTTCACTTACAACAAAAGGCAGTTTTAACTTGAAAACATATTTTTCACCATAGGTTCATAAATATGTAAAATGATATTTAATGTCTTCTGTCTTATGAGTATATTCAAAGGAATTGAGCGCTCAAACCTTTTGAAACTGTCATGAGTTGAATTTCTGAAATTAGTTATTTGTTAAACTTAAGCACAGATATTAAGGATGCACAAAATAGCAATAGCACGCAGACTTATATACTCTCTCTAAGCGGTTTCAAGAGTCAGCATATTGCCCCCAACAATCTGGGTCCTCATTTATCTACCTCGGAACAATGGAAGGCTGAACCAACCTAAAGCCTGGTCAGAATAGAATTCCTGGCAGTGAGCAGTGAGTTGGCCCACAATATTACATTCTAACCACTGTACCACCAGAGAGAAATGCAACATTTCTCTTCTGGGCCATGCTGTTCCAGGAGTGGTCCACTGGTTTTCTGAATATCAATCCTCAGAACCAGCAGTTATTTGTTCAAATATGATGTTCAGGATGAAAAAGAGTTGCTTGGATTGAATAGCCCTAAACTCCAGAAAACTGTCTTATCAGTCCCCCACAAATGGGCAGACTGGGTCCAGACTAGGGATGGAAGAGTAGATTTTACCCAAATCTATTAGTTACAACTGCTTTCTGTATATGTTCTGATGTAATTTTTCCTCAGATTACACTGGTGACATTAATGTAAATGTTTAGTCCTGACTTGTTTGTCTCTTACTTCCCTTCAGCCCTTTGCAATTTGAAAGTGCCTCTGCTTTGCTCAAGAGCAACAAAATCCAGCCAATAACATCATTTGGGGTGAACCTATGCTGGATCCACTCCAAATCTAGAAACTTGAGATGATTTTGAATTGGTGAGAACAATTAATGGGCTTTTTTTTGATGATGGGGAAGAGAAAAATGAGGGGAAAAGGGGGATTCAAGAAAGATAGTAAAAATATCCAACAATTCATAATGTAGAACTTTTTCTTAATTTTTATAGACCAGGAATGGTCAATAGTTGGTGTATCAAGGGCCACAGCTTTGCTTTCAACCTTCTGGAGAACTCACAGAAAAAACATAACCATAGCTCTGTTGATTATGCTATGCTGATCCCTTAATTTTGAAGGGGAAACCCCCCCAAGAACAGTGCCAAAATTTACCAATTTCTCTATCAAAAATCATCATAGGATGCTTAGAATCAGAAAATACATGGAGGGAGGAACAGGGCCTGCATGTCATCCACAGACTATCCATCCATTATATATAATTATATTATATACATATATATATGTATATATATATGTATGTATCAGAAAAGCTCAAAATATTGTCAAGTAAATTTTCCAGTCCTTAGGAAAAAACAACAACTGTGTTGAGTTTCTTTTACAACAGTGGGAGACCTATTATGTCAAGTAGCACAGACAAGAGGGATTTATATAAGCTGTAGAAGTACAATCCTACCAAGTGAGGATTGATTGTACTTACTCCATGAAGTGCTTTCTTGATCATTCATCATCAATTCGTAGGCGTTAACCCACCAGGGCTTATAGTTCAACAGACGGTGAATAGCTTCATCTTCAAAAAAATCAGCTCTGGAAAGATAGAAAAGCTTATGAATTTGATATGAGGATTGTACACATGTAGTCACAGTAATCCCACCTTAGAGACATCTCAGCCACCTACATCAGCTTTAGACTCTTAAAAGAATACAACTTCAATACAAACGGAGATTTCAGGATATCAATCTAAGTATGAGAGAGATTTAAAATGCTCATCATTTTGCTACACTTAAAAGTATGTCTGACTTGGTATACTTCAATATACAGTATATATGCATATTAGTCTTCCAATATTAGTCCATGATCTATACAAATTAGAATTAGTTTTGTTTTGAACAATCTGGTTTGAGAAAACAGCCACAGAAGATTAAAGAACTGCAGCAGATAAATTATATTGGGAAACTTATATACCCGTGATGGCAAACCTATGTCATGCGTGCCACCGGTGGCATACAAGAGCCCTCTCTGCAAGCATGCGAGCTGTCACCCCAGCTCAGCTCCACTGTGCATGCGTGCATGCTTCCCGCTGGCCAGCTGGTTTTTGGCTTCGTGCATGCCTCCCGCTGGCCAGCTGGTTTTTGGGTTCGTGCATGCCTCCCGCTGGCCAACTGGTTTTTGGGTTCGTGCATGCCTCCCGCTGGCCAGCTGGTTTTTGGGTTCGTGCATGCCCCCCGCTGGCCAGCTGGTTTTTGAGTTCGTGCATGCCTCCCGCTGGCCAGCTGGTTTTTGGGTCTCTGCCATGCATGCATGGGGCATGTGCAGAGGTTGCACACACATATATAGGGGAGTGCAAGGGGAAGCATGGGGGGTCACGTACACATGCACAGGTGGTGGGGCACATGTGGAGAGGTCACGCATGCATGCATGGGGGTGGGGTATGAGGGTGTCACGTGCATTGTATTATGGGTGTGCTTTCGGCATGTGACAATAAAAAGGTTAACCATCACTGGTATATACACATGTACTGTAGGTGTCTACACACATTCATGTAACCTCAATCTCTCATACCAAGATCTCTGAGACCTCCTGTTGTATTTCCCCACCCCCCATCCCCTGAAATTTATGTGCACCATTTCATAAAGCAATAAACACTTTAGTCTCTTGAAAAGTTAATGTAAATCTATGCTTTTTCCTGGGTTATGAAGTGCTGCATCTGCAACGATTTTTCCCCCAAAAAATATATTTTTTAATGGTCTGGAAAGCTTCCAAGCGAAGTGCTAGTCTACAGCTATCTACCTTTCTTACTCTACAAAACATTTTACTGGCCCACCTGAGGGTTTTTTTGTCAATATTTGGAATTTGGGCAGTTTCAAGGAAGCTTATTACAAGTCTCAGGACTGTAACAGCCCAAACATCTAACTAAATCAATTCATGCTAATCAAGCAGGGTTACTTAATCATAGAGAAGGGGATAAGGTAAAAATGTTAATTAGACATATAGCTTTTGATTTTGCAAAGATAGATCCTGCTGTAATTATTTCATTAGGAATAGCAAAACCTTTTAAATTAAATTTATTAGGGAAAAGTTATTTTTTCCTTTTTTTGGGTAATTCTTAAAGTGGATTAAGTTTGTCTTCAAAGTTGCAGAAGAGAACTAGAGGGATTTTGTTTAAGTTTTTTATTGGGCCAGGATTGTCTTCTACCACTTCCCCCCCACGCCACCCCCGTGCTTAATTTGGAACTTCAAGATGCAGACATGGCCGAAAGGCTGATACTCCTCCACAGTCTCCCAAAGAATCCCATTTTTTATTTTTCACAATTCTGAACTGCCATCTTCCTCAATCCCTGAGGAAGTACACAATAAAATGTTACAAGGCAGTATACAATAAAATGTTAAAATATAAAACAGTATATTTTTATCACAGATTGGATCCTGCAACATTATCTTGGGACACATATGTTTGCCTTCATTCATAAAACAATAAATGTAAAAGTTAAAAAAATTAGAAGGAGCAACTTATGAAGATTCGTTCAAATGGAGGGTTTGCAGAGGACTATCTAGCTTCATGGCTCTGGGCTCCTTTGGGCTCCCCACACGAGGCAGCACAGCCATCCTTTAACTCCTTTTGCAAGGTCAGGAAAGAGGTAGGGGGGCTGCCTCACCTCTGTGGGAAGGATATTCCACAGAATGGGGCAATGACAGAAGATATCTCCCTAGACATTGAATTTTGCAGAAATAGGTTGAAATGGATGCAAATAAATTGTATTCACCAGTCTTTATTCCATAGTCCATAGAGCAAGGCACTTTGCTTGTGATGTATGAATCAACATACTCATGTAAATAGTAAAACAATTGAAAATAGCACGGACATGAGTATTAATGACTATAGACTACTAGGCTATTGGAAGCTAAAAAAACACAATCATATTTTAGTGATCTCTCAAGCAGAATATTTAATTAGCACCACTGGTGTCTTCAATCACATAACCAGTCATCATATTTGAAGGAAGAAAAATGAACACATTATTGTCTGCAGCATAGTGAATGTGGAGAAGAGAAAGAAAAGCAGAAAGTTATCTGATGAGGAAAGGAAGAAAGTAGTAGCCAAGCATGGTAAAGGCAAAAGGTACAAAACCAATGTACAGAGCACAGGAAATGACCTTAAGGGACAGGAGGAAGAGCTTCCACCAAGAGAAGAGTCAGATAAAAGAGGACTAAGCCCAGGGCTGGAATATAAATTGAATAAATGCCTTGGACAACACCTTCCCTAATTCTCCCAAAGATAAAAGGATGGAAGGGGAAAGCGCATTTAGACTTGCAAGTTTATTTTCTTATACCTTTCCAATAAAAGTAGTATTGACCTCTATGACATTGGATGCCTACTTTGGTCTATTTTGAAGATAACTATCTCCAAAGAGTGACCAAGGTTGCTAATATTACCAAGAAATGTAAGGTCCAACTTCCTTGGATAAGGATGCAAGAAGAAAATTAATTCCAACCTGAAGAGAAAGATAGTTTGAATGGTGGAGAAAGAATCAAGGAACACTTCAAAACAGATTCTGGCTGACCTCCAAGATCAAGTTACAAGAATATCAATGTGTCAAGAATTTCACTGAAAGTAGCCTCCATGGTAGGAAACCTAGGAAAACCCTCTTATGAAAGGCAGGAAGAGACCCAAAACATTGATGCTTTCAAAGAAAAGAATGCCATCCTTGCTGTCAAAAATGGAAGGAGCGTTATAATGTTATGGGTTGCTCTTATGTCTTTGGCACGGTCTACCTTCAATTTATGGAGGGTAAAATGAAAAAAGAAGATTGTTCAAGGTGTTCTAGAGTGAAACATAATCCCCACTGTTAGAAAGCTGTGACTTAGAAGCAGGTCATGGGTCCCCCAGCAGGACAGTGACCTGAAACTTACATTTAAGAAAACCCAACAGTAGTTGAAAAGCAAACACTGGATTGTTCTGAAGTGGCCTGCTATGTATGAATCCTGATCTGAATCCAACAGAACAGGAGTCTCCAACTCTGGCAACTTTAAGCCTGGCAGACTTCAACTCCCAGAATTCCCTAGCCAGCTTCTGGGTATTGATGTCTGCCAGGCTTAAAGTTGCTAAGGTTGGACACCCCAACAATAGAACACCTATGAAAAGAGCTGAGCCTCACAGCTGGGAGAAAGAAACAGCTGGAACAGCTTGCTAAAGAAGAGTGATACAAACTGCTCCGCCCTAGAAGTATAGAAGTCTTATCCAGATTGTAGAAAGCATTTGATTGTCATTATTTGTTTGAAAAGGTGCACTATGAAATATTAGATTAGGAGTACATGTAATCCTTGATTTACGACCACAACTGAGCCCAATATTTAGGTTGCTAAGCAAGCCACAAGTGGCTTTTGCCCCATTTCACAACCTTTCTTGCCAAAGTTGCTAAGTGAATCATTGCAGCTAAGTTACACACTTAACAGTTTGTTAAGTAAATCTGGTTTCCCCATTGACTTTGCTTGTCAGACGGTTGTGAAAGCTGATCACATGACCCCCTAAGACACCGCACCATCATAAAAATAAGTCAATTGCCATGGGTCTGTGACCATGGGGATGCTGCCACAGTTGCTTAAGTATGAAAAACAGTCATAAGTCACTTTTTTCAGTGCCGTTGTAACTTCAAATGGTCACTTAACAAACTGTTGTATGTCAGAGACTACCTGTACTGATTATATCCATGTCATTTACATTAGTTTTATTATTTACAAGAATAAGTAAATTGCCTGCTCTGTGGATAAAGAATAAAGAATGATATATGCTATTTACTTGTATCAGTTTCAATTTATTTTATGGCAAATTGAGATTCTTTGGAGAAAGTGGAAGGATACCAATACATCTGGCAGCATCTATATAAGTTTGATCTACAGTTTGATGTTTGCAGGTAAGGAGCATACATTCCATTATATCCTTTCTTTCTTCTGAGAGATCATGGTCACTTAGAATGGTGGGGGAAGTATCTTCCTACTTTTATCTCCAAAACAATGACCTTGATGCTGAGAAAGGATGACTGACACAAAATTGGCAAATGAACTCCCTGCAGGCCTCAAGGCAGCACAAGAAGAAATGGGTGGAAACTAATCAAGGAGAGAAGCAACTTAGAACTAAGGAGAAATTTCCTGATATTCCATTCCATTCTATTCCTAATTCTATTCTAGAGTCTTTAGTCTTCTGTTGCATTAACAAAAGCCTTTTTTGTGATACATTAATTTATTTAAATGTAAACTGAAGTGGAAAAGACCAGATGAAGGAATAGGAAAACTGAGAAGAGCAATGAATATCAATGGGAAAGGTTAGGGAAGAATTAAATCCATTTTCACAGTACAGTGATCCTAAACTATTTATTGCTAAAACACATAAGCAGGGATAAACATACAGGTAATGATCAGGATCAAACTTAGTAGCTTCTGCTGCAAGTCGTTTTTCTCTGCGTTCAGATGCAGATGTTATGTCTGGGCTTTTAACGTCAACAACTTCATTAAGTTCATCCTGTAAGGAAAAGAACAAATCAATTAAGAATCACTGGCTACAAACAAAACAAAATATACATTCTATAGACTATAAAGAATTCTTCATGAAAAGCAGTCAAATATTCTAAAACACAAAGTGCTGAAAGATGGAAAGAAAACACATCTATCAATCAGCTGTACTCTTCAGTGCAACAAGAAACTTCAGAATAGTCCTGGGACATCACACTTAATCACTATATGATCAATATATTAGCCTCCTATTCCAAGTGGATACATTATTTTCCATGCTTCACTAACCATGGATTAGGTCCATGATGGCGAATCTATGACACATGTGCCACAGGTGGCACGCGAAGCCATTTGTCAGGGCATGCGAGACGTTGCCCTGTCACTTGGCCAGCGTGCATGTGTGTGCTGGCCAGTTGACTTCGGCCTTCTTTTGAGGCCATTTTTCGCACTCCGCACTCTTTTAGGCTTACTGGTATATATAATTATAAACATAGCCACAATGATTGACTACAGCAGAAATTATTGTTACACTTCTATAGTATAAAAGGAAAAACTCCCAAAGAGAAGATAAAATCAGGGAATTGATTAGTTATCTTTTGTTTTAACAATTAATCATTTTCTTTAACTCATAGTCCTGATATTTGCCTAACATCAATGCATAACTAACTGGGAAGATGCATAACTAATAGGGAAGAAAATGGTAAGTGAGCATCTGTCTGCCCTGGACGAGTTCAAATCACCAGGACCGGATGGATTACACCCCAGGGTTCTGAAGGAACTGGCAGACGAGATCTCAGAACCACTGAACTATATCTTTCAGAGATCCTGGAGCACCGGGGAACTGCCAGAAGACTGGAAAAGAGCTGATGTGGTTCCCATCTTCAAAAAAGGAAAAAAAATAGATAAAGGAAACTATAGACCCATCAGCCTGACCTCAATACCAGGAAAGATTCTGGAAAAGATAATTAAGCAACAAATAAGCGAATACCTAGAAGCAAACAAAGTAATAGTCAAAAGCCAACATGGGTTTGTCAAAAACAGATCATGCCAGACTAATCTAATTGCATTCTTTGACCACAAAATTAGTGAACCTGAGGAATGCTGTCAATATAATTTACTTGGACTTCAGTAAGGCATTTGATAAAGTAGACCATAACCTACTATTAGATAAAGTAGAAAAATGGTGGTTAAGACAGCATCACCACCAGATGGATTCGCAACTAGCTGACCAACCGCACTCAACGTGTAGTCCTCAATGGAACTGCATCTACATGGAAGGAAGTATGCAGTGGAGTACCCCAAGGCTCTGTTTTAGGCCCAGTACTCTTCAACATCTTCATCAATGATTTGGATGTGGGAATAAATGGGGAACTCATCAAATTTGCAGATGACACCAAGCTGGCAGGAATAGCCAACACTCCAGAAGATAAGACTTAAGATACAGAAGGATCTTGACAAACTTGAACATTGGGCACTATCTAATAAAATGAAATTCAATTGTGAAAAAAGTAAGGTTCTACATTTAGGCAAGAAAAACCAAATGCACAGGTACAGTATAGGTGGTACCTTGCTCAATAGTAGCAACTGTGAGAGGGATCTTGGAATCCTAGTAGACAACCATTTAAATATGAGCCAGCAGTGTGCAGCAGCTGCCAAAAAAGCCAACACAGTTCTAGGCTGCATAAACAGAGGGATAGAATCTAGATTACGTGAAGTGTTAATGCCACTGTATAGTGCCTTGGTAAGGCCACACTTGGAATACTGCATACAGTTTTGGTCGCCACCATGTAGAAAAGACATGGAGACTCTGGAAAGAGTGCAGAGAAGAGCAACCAAGATGATCAGGGGACTGGAGGCTAAAACATATGAAGAACGGTTGCAGGAACTGGGTATGTCTAGTTTGATCAAGAGAAGGACCAGGGGAGACATGATAGCAGTGTTCCGATATCTCAGAAGGTGCCACAAAGAAGAGGGAGTCAAACTATTCTCCAAGGCACCTGGGGGCAGGACAAGAAGCAATGGGTGGAAACTAATCAAGGAGAGAAGCAACTTAGAACTAAGGAGAAATTTCCTGACAGTTAGAACAATTAACCTCTGGACCAGCTTGCCTCCAGAAGTTGTGAATGCCCCAACCCTGGAAGTCTTTAAGAAGATGTTAGATAGCCATTTGTCTGAAATGATATAAGGTTCCTCCCTACGCCGCCCCTACAAGGTCCTTTCCAACTCTGCTATTGTATTATTGAAAAGTGGGCAATGGTGCCCCTTGGAAGCTACAATGCTTTACGATAAGGATTAACATTCACACAACCATATAACATTTGCGTTTTGATAAAAAGAGAATAGTTTAATTTCTTCTTGTAAGCCTGTGTTTACCTGTCCATGTGCTTCTTGTATCATTTTCTCTGGGACTCAATCTTTGTTATTTCCTTTTTCAGTTTAATGCTGTGTTGAAAAAAGGCCTTCTCAAAGCTTTGAAGAATACATCTATACATTTGGCCACTTTAAACTTACCCTTATCTTCCCGTTATTTAAGGGAACATATTAAAGCACATATCTAAACATAAAGATGTATGGATGTAGGGGATGTCATAATGATTAAAGCAAAATGGTTCATTCATCACTAAAGTTTTCCTTTCCATATTTTATCTTTTTCAAAAACGTGTCCACTTTGGCTTTTTCTCTTCAGTTAAACAGAAATATCTTTCTTAAAAACAAAGCATTAGAAAGTCTGCTACCCTCAAGCACTATGTTTTAAGTTTACAACTTACACTTTTTCATATAAATTGCATGATAGAGTGAAACATCTCTTTTTCCTCACACTGTTTTCCATTAAAGGGAAGCTACTTTAGACCACAAAATGCCATAAAATGGCAAATTATAAAAAGGAATTTTATTAAGCTCATGAAAAGTGAACATTGTCATGGACTTTTTATGCTTCTGCAGAAATTCCAAACAAATAGTGACTGCATAAAGTTTCAAAGTAATCTTTACAAATATACATGTCAATATACATATAAGCATAGTCATCTCTGAAATGTTCCCAAGACCAGAATTTCTGCTGCCAAGTGATGCGGTTAAGAGAAACATCATATGTCCAGGACTGCGTATTGAGACAATTCTACTAGACACAATTACAGTCGTCAGGCCCAGACTGTGTCACCATTAGACCAGGACTTCACATTTTTCCTGCTCTGCTGCACTCATCCCCATCTTTAGCAGAAGAGATGGATCTATATGATTTATTTTTTAAAAAGAATTTGTGGATCCTCGTTTTTTCTATTAACATGCACTGGAGGTGAAGAACTTTCATTTAAATAAGATTAATGCTGTTTCTTGCTGGTAAACTACTGGAAGATGCCTTTTAGCACAGCGGTCCCCAACCTTTTGGGCACCAGGGACCGGTTCCATGGAGAGAAGGTTTTCTGTGGACCAGAGAGGTTATGGTTTCACATGCTGCCTGCATCTCAGGGATGGGGCTTCAATTGTTTGTGCAGCCCAGTTTCTGGCAAGCTGCAGCCCAGAGCCGGTTCACAGGCCAAGGGTTGGGGACCCCTGTTTTTGCATATTAAGAAGTGATTTATTCTCCTTGTTTTATTGAATAAAGTGACAAATTCTATTATGGATTGGATGTTAAGTAAAATAAGCCAGATTCATTGTCTGGCTTACCTAGTCTCCACTATTTCTTGGTGCAGTATTTCCCACTTCTACAGTAGAGGTATTAAGAGCAGAGTTGGAATCTTTTAAATCTGCTTTACTACTCTGAACTGTGATCCTTTTTTGCTGCTATCCATGCAGTTCTGGTTACTGAATATTTTCCACCTGTTATCTAAATTGAGGATATCACTTTTCCACCATCTACCTATCTCCTTCCCTCATCTCTGTCCTGTCGGTTGCAGTGTATCCACAAAGGGCCAGTAGCTGCCCCAGGCAGGCAGGCATACTTCATCAGCAGTGGAGGAAGACAGTGAAAGTCAGCTGGAGGAGAAGGACTAGATCACGGGTGTCAAACTCACGGCATCATGTTGCCATCACATGATGTATCGTGATATTTTTCCCCCTTCACAGAGCTGGGTGGGCATGGCCTGCACGTGACACATCCAGCCTGCGGGCCATCAGTTTGACACCCCTGGACTAGGTGGATAGTCCAAAGGGCAGAGGTGGAAGGGGGGGGGGGAGATAGACAGATTGCAGGGACTTGAAGCACATGCTGCAGTTGGAAATCAATCAAGTGCCTGAATTTTGATTACTTAACCGCAGGAACACTGCAATCACTGCCACTTCAAGGACTGTTCACTCAGTGCCATCTTAACTTTCATTGGTTACTGAAAAAATAAGCCTACCTGTACTGCACTTACATGTTGTTGTTTTTTAAATTTTATATGGTTTTGTATGTATTTTTAACATTCCTGTGCGCCGCCCTGGGTCTGTTTGGAGAAGGGCGGGGTATAAATTTAATAAATGAAATGAAATGTTTCTTTATTTTTGTGTAATGATAATTTTTCATCATAAATATATTAGCATTCATAAAATTCTTGATTTTACAATTAACTGGTCGGATCCAAACTACTGTTATGGTTTAGTATAGATCTACTGACATCAATCATGCTTGCAGTAGGCCGATTGAAAACAGTAAGGTAATTTATTTATCACCGTCAGGCAATTATATACTAATATAGATTACTAACATATACTGTATTCTTCCTAAACTGTTGTGGAATCAAGGCTTATTTATCCAGTGATATTCAATTTCCATCTTTTCTAAGTATTTCTTTCTCTCCTATTTTAAGATTCAAAAATTATAAAATGTTTCTTGTCAGGCCCAGCCCGAAAACAACATCAAATAATTCAGTTAAAGTGCAGTTTTGTTCATACCATAAAAACAAAATCTTGCCAGACTAAACGTATATTACTCTCACCCTAACATATATATGTTAGGTGATTATAGGAAGTGGCTATCCTAAATTACTTCCTCTGTCTCCTATCCAGCTCTGGATTATGTCTTGTTTCACCCCTTCCATGGAATGTGCCCCTCCCTTTTTTCTGGGAAATTACTGCTTCGCTATTGTCCATTATACCACCTCCCCCTTTGTAAACAGATTCCATCACATTTCACATGAGTCAATTTCTATTTCCTATTGACTTCTAATATCATTTAAAAAAATAAAATTGAAAAGATTTAAACAATCTTTTAGACATCTTAACTTACACAGGGACATCAAGAATATGGCCATAGGGAGCTGTGGTGGTGCTTTGGTTAGAATGCAGTATTGCAGGTTAACTCTGCCAACTGGCTGGAGTTTGATCCTGACAGGGCTCAAGGTTGACTCAATCTTCCATCCTTCCAAGGTCGGTAAATTGAGGATCCAGATTGTGGGGGGCAATATTATGATTCTGTAAACTGCTCAGAGTGCTGTAAAGCACTCTGGAGCAATATATAAGTCTAAGTGCTATTGCTTTGCTATATTTTATATTTATATTACTCAGCACTTTTTCAGATATACATTGTTCTGTGATGTGAAAAATATACCAAATATCTGTATTTATGTAATGCTCTTACCTGGAGACGTCTAAAAATTCCTGATTTCTGACTTCCAAATCCATAGGAACCAGATGGACACAAGGAATCCTCTAAGTTATCTTTCTGAGGAGTTTGTTCGATTTCCCAGTAAAATTCCTCCTCTTCCTCCATGTTTTCATCTGGAGCACCTGAACAAGCATTGCCATCAAAAGCTACTATTACAGCAATATTAAACTTTTGTTTCATTTAGAATGTATTGTATGAAATTCCACTTAAAATATATTTACTTAATGAACAATTCTCTTAAAACATTCTGAAAGAATCAGGATCATGTGATTTAAGCTGTTTTTCAGATTAATCACAAACACATAAGCTAAGGATCAAGATTTCACCCACTGCCAAAATAAATAAAATAAAAAATAAAAGAAATCACCTAGTCAACACAAAAATACTTCATAGTAGTTCAAACATACATAATTAAAAAGCTCAGAGTTACCAGATTGTATGATCTGGCTAATATTTCTCTGCTCAATAACTTTTCAATCACAGCGAAAAAAATCATACATGTGAAACTATGCATAAGGACTTTGTCTTAAAGTCTAGTTTAATGAAGAAATTTACCGTAGGCCTGTTCTGAGGGCAATCCCTGATTTACCCCATCCTCAGCCTTTCTAAAGCATTGGCTGCCTAACATATATGTGAGAGAATAAAAGAGATGGAAGGGACTTTGGAAGTCTTCTAGTCCAATCCCCCCCAGGCAGGAAACCCTATACTATTTTAGACAAATGTTTGTCCAATTTCTTCTTAAAAACTTCCATTGTTGGAGCAACCATAATTTCTAGGGGCAAGTTGTTCCATTGATTAACTGTTCTGTCAGGAAATTTCTTAGTTCCAGGTTGCTTCTCTCCCTGATTAGTTTCCATCCATTTCTTCTTGTCCTGTCCTCAGATGCTTTGGAGAATAGCTTGACTTCCTGGCTTTTAAATCTCCTTATAGAGACTTATGGCTGATTGTTAGGCTATCTGTATTTTAGCCTGGGGTGCCTGTGTAATTCAGTGTGTTCATATGTTTTTATGTTCTTCCTAGTTTTCAATATTGCCTAGTATCCAATGGAGTTGGGTGAACAACACATTTAGATATTTTTAAAAGAATTTCTAAACCACTCATGTGGTTTACTTGGATTTAAAATACTATCATGTGTCAATTGATGTGATTTACTTAATAAATAATAGTGAAAACCATGACTTAGTGGAAGTGGAATAGTAGCCTTTCACAATTCTCCACCAGCTTGGTGGAAAGCTATACCCAAGGATACGTTTTACTGTATTAGTTTTAGCTCTTCTTGTTTCTAAAAAAAAGAGCAAAGTAATAGTTCACAGATGGAAGATATTCAGTAACCAAAAATGTAGAGATAGTCACAGAAAAGGATCAAAACTCAGTAGTAAAGCAGATTTAAAAGATTAAACTCAGCTCTTAATACCTCTAGGTAGAAATGGGATATATGACTACACGAAATCATGGAGAAGAAATAGGACAAACAATGAATCTGGCTTATTTCCCTTAACATCTAATCCATAATAGAATGTGTCACTACATTCAGTAAAACATGAGAATAAACCATTTCTTTATATGTTAGAAGGCATCTTCCAATACATTTTTCATCTAGAAGCAGCATTACTATTTTATTCAAATTATTAAAAGTTAACTTACAAAATGTCCTAACCTTCAATGAATGTTACACAGAGAAACAAGAGCCCACAAACCACTTTTAAAAAATAAAATCATACAAACCCATCTCTTCCACTAAAGGTTTAGCTGATCGGGACTTCTTTGGTGCTAACAGAGCTGTCAACATATCTAAGCCATCAAATTTCTCTCCAGGAGTTTCTTTGGGAAGGTGAATTGTAAATATCCCTGGAAATAAAAGGATGAAATCAACGAAAGGCATTTTTTTTCTGAAATGTTTTGTTTTCTTATCTATTTTTAAAATGCATTTCATTAAGAAACACAAGGACTTATTCATGTCCCCTCCATTGTTTTTTCCATTTTCTGTAAAAGTTTGGAGGGGGAGGGGACGGGGATGGGATTGGATTACTTCTTACATTATCACACATTCCTCCAAAACCTACACCAGAGGTCTGAGGAATCCCTCAGGGCAAATTCTAAAAAAGTAAAATAAATGTAGGGATGTGTAAGATAATGGAAAAGCTCAACAGTAAATGTAGTCTTCCATTTACATAATATACACATTAGCTTTTTTTGGATTTGGTACAACAAAGAAAACCTTCATCCTACTTGGCTCAGCTTGGCTTTCCTTCCTTCTATAAAGGGAAAGATCAGGAAATCCTCTTTCCTTTCATTTATTATTTACCCATGTTCAGAAAAAAGAAGAAAATGGGTGCACCAGCAATTCAAGTTTCTTTCTGAATAGGGTATGATGTTATTTTGGTGAAAAGATATTTGTAACATGGGAATCTTCCTTATCCTCTGTCTAGTGGCCATAAATCATTTTAAATGTGTTGTTTATCTCTGCAGAACAGCATTTTAAATCAAGGACCTGCCAGAAGCCAAGATAACATGAATTATTGGTGAAATTGGAAGTAAATATATGCTGCTGCTGCAATATATCTATATATGAAAATATTTGCAAATCAAACCTGAATCATCATAGGATGCTTTCTCTCTTCCATCTTCTACAACTCTTCCAGGAAGTGTCAATCTGTCCAAGGAAAAAAAAACAAGTATTTTATTTAATATCTATTATTAGTATAAGAAAAATGAGCTAGCAGTGTTCAGATGTAACAATTTGAAAAATCAAATTACACAGACTCTACAATGTATGGTAAAACAAGTCCAAATAGTAAGTTATATATAGATGGCGAACAGAAAAGAGAATATGATTTGTGAATGGACAATTACTAGTATTACTTTTATCAGGAATGTCAGAGTAATCACCATGTCCTTGGCAGAGTTGTGTATGGAACATGCTGAAATTCTGTCACACTTCAGCTGCTGTTCAATTTTTTTGTTTGTTTTCTTTCTCCGTATTTTGATCTACTCAATTCAGGAAGAAAGCTTTATTTTAAAGCTTTGTTTTATTTATAGATTCAAATGCCAAAAGATTCAGGGCACTCCATTCAGTTCCAGATAACATTTATGCATGCTATATAGTACTGCAAAATTAAAAACAACATCTAGTGACATAAAAAGCAACTACTATATAAATTTGAATTTACTGTATATTTGGGTTTAATGGACACTACTTCCCTTCTCCAAATAATCCACTGAGTTTCTACTGTAATGCACAACATCTCTTTAAGAGAACAAGAATTATATTGGAGTGTTAAATATTGTGTTTCAACATATACATAAATGTTAAGTATCTTATTGTTACAATGTCTGAATCTGTGTTTGAGTGCATGAATTTTAAAATAATAATTATAAACTAAAGTGCTCTGGCACTTTAGACTTCAAATAAACAGGCACCTGCAACATAACACTGCCAGTTTGACACCCCTGACATAGAACAACTGTGGCAAAAGAAAGCAAAGACAGCAACAGTAGTAATACGTGTTTTGGGTACAATTCCAAAACATCTGGAGAACCACTTGAACACCACTAGCACTGACAAACTGCCATCAGCTGATTGCAAAAGGCAGCTTTCCTTGGAATAGCTTGCATTCTGTAATAATACCATTTAACACCATTAAACAACATCATCTGTCTATCCCATGTTCTTAGGAATGACTCTAGGTAGGTAAAAATGCCAAATCCAGTCTAAACATCTGGCTAACTGTGCAATGTACTGTAATTATAATTCCAGTGTGGATTGCTAGATAAATATTTTTCAACTTCCCAGTTTAGGGCTGTGAGAAAATGACTGGCCTCAAATCACCAAACCAGCTTCCAATTAGGACTAAATAGGACCAAGTAGCAGGTCTCTTTACTTTTTGCCCAGCAACTTAATTATTGTACCATACTTACACGTTTGCTCTTGCATGTGTACATGTGCGCGCATGTTTGTGTCTATCTGTATACATGCATGCATGCATAGAAATTTCTCCATATAGTTACCTATAGCAACCAAACATTGTTTCAATTCAAAGATATGTCACATAGGATTTAAAATAAATAATTCTATTCTCTCTCCTATTCAGGAGATAAAGAAATGTAACACTGTTCTGTATGCTTATTAAACCACTTCTAATTTGCATATGAGATATTATGATATAAACAAACCATGTTTAATTGCACAACATAACCCCAAAACCCATACCAACTTTGTCTGCTATCTGTTAACAATCAATGATCTATGATAATCAGCTATGCACTTAAAAAAAAATAACAGTAATAATTTATTAAACTAAATATACAAAATTAAATTGAGAGATTAGATGATAACAATATATTAGATGAAAACTAATATGGCTTACCTGAGAAAGTAAGGTTTTCCATAAAAATGAAATGAATTCCCTTCAAAATGGAGGTCAAATTCTGAAACTCGTGCATAAGGTACTTTGATAATTATTGTGAGAAAATCTGGATCTTGACTTAGTTCAAACACTGGAGTTATCATGATGAATATCAGAAAAATCAATACCACCACCTATAAAACAGTCAGAAAAAACAAGCAAATTATTCTTGGGACATGTGTATCAATAGCATGTGAACACCTGAAAATGACTGAACATTTCTAATAAAGTATTTCCAGTTAACTGAAAGTTATTCATTATAATCAAAGAAAACATATTTTTGGGGTGAAATTAAAAACTTCCCTATATTTACTTATGCTACATTACTTAAACAATATATTTAATTTTATACCCCATTATTGAGTTAAGGGAGATACGATAAGTTTCTGAATAATTCTTATTCAGAACAATCAGATCAAGTTAGCTGCATAAAAGTCTAATAAGTTTATTTTTAGTTCTTGGAAATCTACAAATTTGGGAAAGACCTATTATAATGGATCCAGAATTTTTTTATTCAGCAGGCAGCATTGTTTGCAAGCTGTTCTACTCAAAGGCCATGTACCTGACCCAAATAATTCATGGCCCCACGCACACTGGGGGACACACTCTGGACCTTGTTTTTGCCTCCGGCCAGTGGACAAGTGATCTAGGATTAGGGGAATTAGTCATCGAACCCCTGTCATGGTCAGATCACTCTCTCCTCCGGTTTGACTTTCCAATCGCTACACCCCACTGCGGGGAGGCGGAACCAGAAGTGCCAATATGGTTCCGCCCCAGGCGCCTGATGGATCTCGAAAGGTTCCAGATGGAACTTGGGCCAATACCTGAATCCTTGACCCGCGACCCGACTGAGGACCTAGTGGCCGCCTGGAATAGTGCAGCCGCGGGGGCCCTGGACCGGGTCGTGCCTTTGCGGCCTCTCACTCGGCGTCGATCTGCCTTGGCTCCTTGGTTCTCCGAGGGGCTGAGGGAAATGAAACGCCAGAAGAGATGCCTAGAGAGCATCTGGAGGTCTACCAGTGCCGAATCTGACCCAACACGGGTAAGGTCGCATTTGCGGACCTACCTAGCGGCGATAAAAGCGGCGAAACGAGACCATCTCGCCGCCCTCATCGCATCTGCAGATAACTGCCGTGCCACCCTGTTTAGGGTGACCCGCGCCCTCCTCCAACAGAGGCTGCGGGAGGCTCCCTTACAGGGCCGTGCAGAGGAATTTGGATCTTATCTGCAGGATAAAATCGTTCAGATCCGGAACGAGCTGACCTCCAATTGGACTAGTCTGGACGGGATGACAGAGATAGGCCTTGAGACCACTGTTTGGGATGAGTTTGACCTCGTGACCCCCAATGGCATGGACAGGATACTGAGGCGGTTGAAGGCCACCACATGTTTATTAGACCCATGTCCCTCCTGGCTTGTACTGGCCTCCTGGGAGGTTACACGAGGCTGGCTCCAGGGAATTGTAAATGCTTCTTTGAGCAAGGGGTTCTTGCCGGCTATCTTGAAAGAGGCGGTGGTAAGAAGCCCTCCCTGGACCCAACTATATTATCCAACTATCGTCCAGTCTCCAACCTTCCCTTTTTGGTGAAGGTTGTTAAGAGTGTGGTGGCACGACAATTCCCCCAGTACCTGGAGGAAACTGCCTATCTAGACTCGTGCCAGTCCGGCTTCCGGCCCGGTCACAGCACAGAGACGGCATTGGTCGCATTGGTAGATGATCTCTGGAGGGCTCGGGATAGGGGTTGCTCCTCTATCCTGGTCCTATTGGATCTCTCAGCGGCTTTCGATACCATCGACCATGGTATCCCTAACCAGCTGGAGGGGTTAGGGTTGGGGGGAACCGTACTTCGGTGGTTCTCCTCCTACCTCTCCGACCGATCGCAATTTGTGTTGGCAGGGGGGCAGAGATCGACTTAGAGGCCCCTCACTTGTGGGGTGCCACAGGGGTCGGTCCTCTCGCCTCTCCTGTTTAACATCTACATGAAGCCGCTGGGTGAGATCATCCGTGGTTTTGGGATTAAGTTCCATCTGTACGCTGATGACACCCAGTTGTACATCTCTACCCCTAACCACCCCAATGATGCCATTGAAATGATGTCCCAGTGTCTGGAGGCCATGCGAGCCTGGATGGGGAGGAACAGGCTACAACTCAACCCATCCAAGACCGAATGGTTGTGGCTTCCGGTGCCACAACATAGCCAGTTGGCTCCATCCCTGGCTATTGGGGACGAGTCATTGGCCCCTGCAGAGAGGGCTCGCAACTTGGGCGTTCTCCTGGACTCTCGGCTGTCCTTGGATGACCATCTGACAGCCGTAGCCAGGGGGGCCTTTTATCAGGTTTACCTGATACGCCAATTGCGCCCCTTTCTGGATCGTGACGCCCTGAGCACAGTCACGCAAGCTCTTGTCATTTCCCGCCTAGACTACTGAAATGCTCTCTACATGGGGCTTCCCTTGAGATGCACTCGGAGGCTCCAGTTAGTGCAGAATGCGGCCGCTCGGGGGGATCTTGGGAGCACCAAGACACTCCCGTATAACACCTCTCCTGTGCGAGCTGCACTGGCTGCCTGTGGCTTTCCGGGTGCGCTTCAAGGTTTTGGTAACCATCTTCAAAGCGCTCCATGGCATGGGTCCTGGTTATTTGCAGAACCGCCTCCTGCCTCATATCTTCATCCAACCTGTCCGCTCCCAGGGGGAGGGCCTCCTCAGGGTGGAATCAAGAATCAGACCAGAGTGAAGGTTAGGGAAAAAAAATCCCTTCCTGACAGTTGATAGGCTGCCTGTATCCTGTCAATGAAAAATTGATCCTTATTACTTTTGTAAGCCTATGTACACACACACACACGCACACGCACACACATGGCTTCCATGCCTTTCTGAGCATACCTTTGCTCAAGATGGCAACTAAAAAAAGATGTTGAGACTCTAGAAAGAGTGTAGAGAAGAGCAACCAAGATGATTAGAGGCTAAAACATTTAAAGAACGATTGCTGGAATTGGGTATGTTTAGTTTAATGAGAAGGAATAAGGATGACATGATAGTAGTGTTCTCAGGGGATACTACAAAGAAGAGGGAATCAAGTTATTCTCCAAAGCACCTGGAGGAAAGACAAGAAGCAATGGATGGAAATTAATCAAGGATAGAAGCAACCTAGAATTAAGGAGAAATTTCCTGACAGTGAATAATTAATCAGTGGAATGTGTTGCCTCCAAAAGTTGTGGTTGTTGCAAAGCTGGAAATGTTTAAGAAGAGATTAGACAACCATTTGCCTGAAATGGTATTGGGTTTCTTGACTAAGCAGGGGGTTGGACTAGAAAACCTCCAAAGTCCCTTCCAACTCTGTCATTCTATTCCAGGGGTCCTCAAACTAAGGGGGGGGGGATATGGCCTAATGAAGTCATTAATCGGACCACCTACCTGCTGGCTCCCAACCACCTTCTGGAGGCAGGGGAGGCCAAAACTAGAATGCACGGAGACCTCAGGAGACCAAAAACAGGCCCGTTTTTGGCCTCACCTGCATTGAGAGAGGGAGGGAGGGAGACAGACAGACATGCATACACACACAATCATAAGGCCCTCGGAGCCCCCCCCCCCTCCCAAGCAGCCATATCCGTTCACTAACCTGCTTTCTACCCCCTAGGAGCATAACAAAATAAACTTTTATTTGTGTGTATTGTTTAATAGACTACTATATTGGCAAAGCCCACCTAATCATATGACGACCCCGTATGCCCACGCAGCCGGTCTGCCACCCACCCCCAAACAGTCTGAGGGACTGTGAATTGCCGCCTGTTTAAAATTTTTGCGGACCTCTGTTCTATTCTACTTCCAAATATGCTTGGAGTTCAATCCTATGATTTCCAGCATAGCCAACGGGTTGGGGATGATGAGCTCTGTAGTCGAACAGCTTATAGGAAGGCAGTTAATATATGGAAACTCTGAGCTGTCCCCCCCTTCCCCCCCTATATTTGGGATGAAAATGACAGACGACCGCTATTAATTGGCCCTTTCTCTACGGGCTGCCCAGCCTTTGACTTCTGCGGTCACTCCTTCATCTACACGCTGAGCAATTAAAGTAAGGAAGCAGGCGTGCCACCAATGAACTCCTCGCCAACACTCACCCCCCTTGGAACCTTCAGCCACTTCCACGCGCATCTACCCGCGTTTAGTTTCTCCGCCTCCAACCTTTCGATTCGCTGACGGCGATAAAGGATCCCTACCGGCCCCAGCGTACCGCCAATCCAACTGCTGTTCCGCAATAGGAAACTGTAAAGCGTACAGGAAGGCGGGCTCTGGGGGGAGGGGAGGGCGGATCGAAAGTTCATTGGAAGAGGTTATCCAATCAGAAGTGGTCAAGGTAGCACGAAAGTGAAACGGAGGCTAGAAAAAAAAGGAGGGGCGGAAACAAAGCCGAACGACCCATGCAGCCGACGACCCACGTGACAGATGCCAGGGCGGGAGGAATGCCGGAGTTCTCGTTCTGTGCGTGCGCTGCATCTGAGCTCGCGCGGCTTTTCTTCGGTTCTGGTCGTACGAAGATGGAAAAAATAAACCGCAGGGAAACCGGCTTATTTTTGACTCGCTTTGTTGACCGACTATTAGCTGTTTTACCAATAGGCCATCTCGCTAACGGCATTTAAATAATGGAACCTAAACTGGACAAAACACGATTAAACAATCCTTAACGAATGAAGAGGAATCTAAGTGTCTCAGGATAATGTTGCAGGATGCAATCTGGGTGGGTCACCAGGACCAGTGGTTTAGAGTAAACCTCTGGTGCCAGTGACCCACCCAGATTGCATTCTAAATGATCCTTATCTGGGAGGTTTTCCTTCCACGGGGATTTAAATATCAGCAGTTAAAAAGAGTAGCATCCTTTGCACAACGTTTCCTATGAAGAGTCCTCCGCTCCTCTCAACAGAATACCTTATGCCACCAGACTTGAAATTTTGGGCTTAGACCATTTAGAACTTTGCGGTCTTCGATCCCACCTAATCGTAATACCTGCTTCAATGTCCTACCTGTCAATGACTACTTCAGCTTCAACCACAACCACACACGAGCAAACAATAGATACGAACTCATGGTAATCTGCTCTAAACTTGATTGCAGAAAATACGACTTCAGCAACAGAGTGGTTAATGCCTAGAATGCACTACCTGACACTGGTTTCTTCCCCAAACCCCCAAAAGTTAACCTTAGACTGTCTACTATTGACTTCACCACCCTAAGAGTCTGTAGGGGTTCTGCATAAGCGTACCAAAGTGCTTACCGTCCCTGTCCTACTGTCCCCATTTATTCGTCCCCATTTCATTCATACTCATGTTTATTCTTACACCTATTACTACTGCAATGCTCTCTACATGGGGCTTTCCTTGAAGTGCACCCGAAGGCTCCCGTTAGTTCAGAATGCGGCCACGCAGGGGATCCTGGGAGCTCCTAGATGCTCCCATGTGACACCTCCTGCGCGAGCTGCACTGGCTGCCTGTGGCTTTCCGGGTGCGCTTCAAGATATTAGTAACTACCTTTAAAGAGCTCCATGGCAAGGGACCTGGCTACCTGCATGACCACCTCCTGCCATCAAATACCTCCCACCGACCAGTGCGCTCCCACAGAGAGGGCCTCCTCAGGGTGCCGTAGGCCAGGCAATGTCGGCTGGGGACCCCCAGGGGGAGAGCCTTCTCTGTGGCGGCTCCTGCCCTCTGGAATGACCTACCCACCGACCTACGCACGACCACGGACCTGCGCCTCTTCCGTCGGGCTTTGAAGACCTATTTCTTGCGGCCTGGCATAATTTTTTAAATGGTTTTAGTAGGTTTTATTAATGGTTTTAGAACAGGCGTATTATTTAATATATTTTTAAATATATATTTCATGTATTTTTATATTTTATATCACTGATTTTATTGCTGCCTGTACACCGCCTGGAGTCCCGGAAGGGAGAAGGGCGGTATAGAAATTTAATAAATTAAATTGTAAACAATTGCCAAATCAAATAAATAAATAAAAGCATGAGAAAACGAGAGAGGCTGCGCTGCAGACCGCCACGTGCACGCTGCCCTGGCATGAAACCCGTGCCTGGTACGGTGCAGAAGCTATATCGGTTAGACTCGCCCTCAGCCCCGCCGCTTTGTAGCCGAGGTGGTTTTCTGAACTTTACGGTAAGGGTCTTCCTGGCCCCTCCCCGCTTGGCCGCTGAACTGCGGGGCCAATGTGGCGCTGCTGCGCGCCGCCAACTCCCTCCTTCGCGCCCGACGCTTCGGGCGGCGGGCTAGCGAACGAGCGAGCGAGCGAGCGGCTTTAAAATGTCAAAGCTGGATCCAATTTGCCAGCGCGGGAGCGAGAGGATGAGGGGGACGTCTCTTCGCCGGGGCTGAAGCAGCCCTTGCCTGCTGGACGATGAGGCTTTCTTGCAAAGTGGTGGCCCTGGCGCTCTGCCTGGCGCTCCTGCTGCTCCTCTACCTCTTGGTGGGCAATGCCGACGAGCCGCCTTTGCCAGCGGCGGGGGAGAGTCCCTCGGGACCCGTGGCCGCCGGGAAAGACGTCGCTCCGCCGCTCCAGACTCGCTTCAAACCCGTCCAGCCGGCGGAGCCAGAGAAGGAAAAGGCAGCTCGGGTTTCCCAGCGGGAGCCACGTCCCCACCGAAAAGCAGGCAAACGCAGCGCGGGTCGTGCCAGAGGGAAGTCAGCGAGCCTTCGGTAAAGCCTTCCGAGTCGATCCCTTTCTTGCGGGTGGATCGTGTCTTGAAACAAAATGGGTGGGTGGGTCGGGATTTGGGAGAGATGGGGCCTCGTCCGTCTCTCGGCTCCTAGGGTGGGAACCGGGTTACTCCGAGAGGTACGCCATGAGCCACGCTGGTAAACTCCGTGGGTTTTGCTTTGTAAAGGGGTGGGGGAGTCGTCCAAACTTTATCCGATTGCGGTTGGAATTCTTATTTGAGGGATTTTACTCCCAAATACAGATTGGTGACTTCCGTATACTCTCAAACATATGAAAGATGCATGGCACAAGTATATTCACTCGGATACTAAGCGAGCATGCAGTTTGCATTTAGTAGGGTAGAGTCGAACAACCATGTTTAATTTGTCATTTAATTATCAGGCTGTGGTGATGGGGGAAATGTATATTTTTATGCATAATTTGTAAAATTGCTGATTGTATGTAATGATGTTAGAACCTTATGTGTGTGTGTATACACATACACAGTGAAGGGCTACATCTCTCTTTTTTCTTATTATTCCTCATAAATGTAATGTTTTGTGATGTGGACTCACAGCTGTATACAAGATGTTAAGCAACCTTAGAGATCCACTCTATCCCAATACAGTTTCCAGTTTTAAACCCAGTGACTAGTAGGTGGAAAAAATAATTGGTTGCCCAAACTGATTTCCTGAAAATGTTTCTGTATCAGCAACTGAAGTCCTCCATGCTTAATCCTTTGTTTCTGGAATGTTTATACTCTCCTCTGCTTACTATTGTTTCACTCTTAATGGTTTTCCTCTAGAGATAACAAAGTTTTGAATTACTTGGAAAAGATGACATGCTTTGGCTTCTTGTCCTGTGTATCTGTTCCAACTAAATGCTTATAGTAATGTTCATAACTGCTAGTTTACATGTTGCTGGAAGCTATGTGGGAATTTGTCACAGTTCCACATTGGAGTTTTCTTGTGTCTGCTCATTTGTAAAAAGAAATAAAAGACCTAGGCTTAATACAATATTCGAACTAATAGAGAGCCAGTTTGGTCAAATGATTAAGGCACTAGGCTAGAAACTAGGAGATTGAGTTCTAGTCCTTTAGACATGAAAGCCAGTAGGGTGACACTGGGTCAGTTACTCTGTTAGCCCAGCTCACCTCACAGAATTGTTTTTGTGGGCAAAGAAGGAGCATTAGGTATATTCACTGCCTTCAATTCTTTATAAAAATAAGAAAGGCAGGATATAAATAAAATTAATAATGTTCCAGGTTCCAGGTTCTTGGGAAGGACTTGACAGGTGGATAAAAATGCCAAATCCAGTTTAAGCATCTGGGTGACTGTAACAAACAATAACATTAAAAATTGATACTTAAGTTCTAAATTTTATCAGATCCATGGAGGTTGAACTAGAAAAAGGGAAGAGAAGAGCAATAGAGATGATGAGAGGCTTGGATGTTAAATCTTCAGGACAGTTAAAAGGACAAGGTGTTTAGCTTAAAAAAAGGCTAAAGAGAAGCATGATAGCAATCTTCCAAAACTTGAAGGATTGTTGCAAGGAAAAGGGTGTAGATTTATTCTCTGTGATGCCTTAGTGTAAAAACAAAGACCAGTTAGTGAGATGCAAGCTCAAAATAAGCAGTAATTTTTGACCATGAGATCTGTGAAGCAATGGGATTGGTACATCCTGGGGTCATCCTGAATGCTTCATCATTGGAATTTTTTTAGAAAAAGATTGTGTCAAGGTATTGATTTAAGAGCTGACCAGCTGCTACAATAATATATTATTGGGAATGAGTTAGCAAGGTTTTTGGGCTGATATCACTTTAAGAGCCTGTAATAAGAAGAGGCCCTTTTGGGACATATCTCTCTCTCTCTCCATGCTTTCTTCCGTGCTGTTTGAGGTCTGACTAAAGTACGTCTATGTATATATTCTTGTAGATAAAACCACTATTTAAATACAAACCTCTGTTTACTGTATTTGCTCCTGGATTGTCTCACATGTTCACACTGTGCACACTCTGACAGGTTGGTTAGGCATTTCTCTAGGATGATGTGAGGATTCCTGCAGTGGGTGGACTCAACCACCACAGTCCCTTCCACAATGATTTGGATCAGGATATTGATGCCAAAGCAATTTTTAATTTAATTTATTTTATTTAGTTATTAAATTTGTATACCACCCATCTCACTATCAAGTGACTCTGAGTCGCTTCGATTACCATAAATAACAAAATAAAACAGTTATAAGATTAAAACATTAAAATATGATGCATTAAAAATTAAAACATTAAAACTAATATTAAAGTAAATAAAAGGAAGCAATGCATATTTGGGTGGAAGTGGGACCTTCTACCAATCTACTAGCCACCAATGGGACTGCAGGATCCCAAACCAGTTTTCCGAATCAGATTTTCTTCCTCTTTTGGAAGGCCAAGAGGGTAGGATCTCACCTTGGAGGTCATGATATTCCAAAAGACAGGAGCCACGGCAGAAAAGGCTCTTTTCCTGGCCCCTTCAACCACAATTCTTTGGCCAATGGGATCTAGAGCATGCCCCTAATCCCAGAGGGAATGGGTGGGCCAATTCTATTGGGCTGAGATGATTCCTTAAGTGACCTGAACCCATGCCACAAGGGATTTAAAGGTAATAACCAATACCTTGAATTAAACCTGAAAGCAAACTTGGTAAAGCAATAACGTATTTTCCCCATGGAAATAATGCTAACCAAAAATAATAGCCATTAGTTTATCCAGCTTAAAAGTACTATCTTTTTCATCCAAATATGGACTGAGCCTTATTTTTACAGTATAAAAGATCAGTCTTAAAAAGCAGCTCTTGATTTGTTCATTCTAAACGGTTCCACTGATTACCAAATGTCACGACAGGTGTGTGGCTTTACTGATGCTCGTCTGATAATACGAGTTTGAATAATTAACCAGTCAACATGCTTTTAATTTAGACATTAATTACAGCTTTTTATATAATGGCAATTAGAAAAACATACTGCAATTTATGCCTGTTATGCTACTTAAGAAAAATAGGGTGAGAATAAAATTGCTAGACAATAATAGGCTTTTAATTTGGTAAAGTACAAATAATTCCTGCGTGCTTTCTCTGGGTTGAAATAAATTGCTCTCTCACCCCCTTTCTAAATCAGGGTGACCTCATCTATCAAATAAAACCGGTCTGCCTTTGATTCATGGTTGCACAGAAATGTTCCGAATGAAAGAATGCCCCATTTTCTGAG
Organism: Rhabdophis nuchalis; assembly: GCA_039707465.1. NCBI lineage: Eukaryota > Metazoa > Chordata > Lepidosauria > Squamata > Natricidae > Rhabdophis > Rhabdophis nuchalis. The sequence goes on from CM077646.1 coordinate 58,868,131, forward strand.
ATCTTATTCTTTAACCTATTAAAGCTCCAGGTTCCTAACTAGCCTTGTATCTGATTGAGAAGAAAGAATGTTTACTGTGACCACTACTGAATCATGGATGGAATTCAAATGGCTGCATTAAAGCAGGAACCTTTTTCTGTTAGCTGCTGTGCCTCCTGAAGTCATTTTTCTTCAGAGCATATCTTAGATGATCAAGAACATTTCAGCCAGTAGCAAATGAATACATTACTGTGGGGAGGGGGGAGGACCTCTAGTGAAAAGGACAAATAAGGATGCAACCTTACATTATAGTTAAGCTGACTTGAGGGTGGTGGAGAAGAAGGATATCGTGGAATCCTTTTAAATGTGAAAAGATCAAGACTCTGCTTTAGCTAAGGTGCTGGGGACTTACTTGAATAAGTTTACTTGAAAGAGGTTGGAAGTGGTTTCCCCTTCCCTTTTTCTCAGTCACTGAACTTTCCTACTGTCCTCCCATCCATTACTCACCAGTTCTGATCCTGCTCAACTTTTCTGAACTGAGCCCAAATAAACCAGATGCCCTCATATGAACACAGGCAGAACTCTTACCTTGCATGAACAGAATGTTAACCATGCCTCTGTCATCAAATAGATATTGGAAAAAATGGCAGGGATCTGTGCTGGTCGAGCAGTTAGAGCAAAGACAAAGGATGAGTAGGATAGAAGGACAAGACACTACCTTTCACTTGCTGAATATTTTGTGGTATCTGTCACAAAATTGGTGTGAGGGAAAGCCTCCCATTTAGCTGAATAGAAAGGAAAAATCAATGGTAATTAAGAATAGCTGCTGTCAATCGAGGGCATTCCATATGCCACAATGGAATGTAACCTATGATGCAAATCAGCACTGGATTTTAGCAATTCCAGCTCAAAAGGTTTACAGCCTTTAAAGTTCAGAAGGAACTTCAGAAGAAAGGCACTTTGCTTAAAATAGTCTGTTTACTGCACACATGTGGGAATGCATAGCAGTAATTCCCTTCATAGAACATTAATGACCAGCTGAACCTGGAGCTTCTGTTGTTACCTCATTCAGGGATTTTGTGCTATGAAGAAGCAATACACAGGATTTGTAATCTTCCCCTGTTGTAGGCTGAGATGGGTAGTGTATGTTATAGCACCCTTATAATATCCTATCTCTCTTCCTTACATATAGGTAAGTCATCGATTTACAATTGGTATAAATTACAATATGTCTCCCCAAAAGTATTTAAGATGTAGTTCTGGAGTTATAACGTACTGCCCCACAGTCACATGATTGCATTTCGGGCACTTGACAAACAGTGTATTTATGGCCATTTGTAGTGCCTCATGGTGACATGTCTGATTTAATGACTTTTTTTTGATAATCAATGTTTACTTCTGATTTTCGGCTAAAACACCCCATAGTGAACAATGGGTTCACTCAGCGATTGCAGCATTCACTTACCAACTGCAGATTCATGTAATAATGGTGATTCACTTAACAACTGCCACAAAAAGTAATGGTAAAATTGCTTTATAACCATCACAACTTACAATTGTAATGGTTAGGCTCCATTATGATTGTAAGTCAAGGACTATCTTTATTGGAGAATTGATTTGCTAGTTTTGCACTGAAAAATGAATTCAAATAAGGGAGAATCTCTTAAGGGAGGAGAATAAGAATTGATCTCTTAAAAATTATTTTATATGTTTTGTTTCCTGAAACTTACAATATTGCCTACAATGCCTAAATTAATAAGTACGTTGTTATCCCTCTACCATTTTGTGTGTAGACATTTTTAACCCCAAATTATATGGAGCACAACCATTTTTTATCTAATTTTTCCATCAATTGAAATAATACCAAGAAAAATCCAGTATTTATTTCTATTTTATACGCAGGTTAAATTTGCATATGTAATACTATGCAGTCCGTATTATGGCAGCTCGGAACATTAAACATATACTGTATTAATCATATAATGGTTAAAAACTTGGATGATGAAAAAGAAGTTGCTAATTATTGTGTTCTGCCTTTCCCTTAAATTTCTGTGACTCTGCTTTATAAATTAACTGAGTCACCAGATTCTGACTGATAACATTCTTGGTTTCTCAGGTCATTCATTTTCTGCAATTGTTATAATTGATCTAAAATGCTGTCTCAAAGAAATATAAGACTAGTACTATACAAAAACTTTCAGAGTTTTAAGGGTTTTTTCGTGTTAAAGGACATTGGTATGTAAATGTAATTCCTTGCTGTGAATTACACAGATGCAGACTCATGTCACAGATTCTTTCTAAGCTGCTGGCAGTATCCCTTTTGAATTAAAATGTTTGGTCAAGTTCTTTATTGGCACTTGTTATTGGCCCCTTCAAACTTGTCCTTGTCCTGGCTCAAGGGCTTATCAGGGAAATCAACAAGGTAATTAAACTGATTGTCTTAATTCCAGTCTAGTCAAAGTTTAGGGATAATATACCATGTTATTATCCTGCTAGTCATTGAACTTCCATGGGAAAAATAGGGACAGTTGTTAGATTGAGGTAAATGGTCAATATTTACAAGTAGATAAAAAAAATTTAAGTCAAGCCATGGAAAGTTTTGATAGTTTATGGTTGCATTGCAATTTTTTTTTGCTTAAACTATGAATCATTCCTTTGAAAGTTTTCATGTCTGAGGTGATGAAATATTTCACATTTGATCTTAAGCAGTTTGTTCACATACTGTATGCAAGTTATTCCTTGATGTTTTACTTATAAAGACATTTAATTTAATGGCACAGTTCAGGTAATTAGTTATAATTACTGTTGATTTCATGGATTAAAGCCATAGTCTTTTTCTACTGGATTTGATATCTGATCTAGGGGTGAAATGCTACCGGTTCGGACCTGTTCGCCTGAACCGGCAGTAAAAAAATGCTACTCATTGGGGTGAACCAGTAGTTCTGACCAACAGCTGTGCAACAATCAGCTATGCCGCGCAATTTATATTTGCTAGAAAGCAGGAAATTCTGCTTTCTAGTGAATCTAAATTATGCGGCACAGCTGTTCCCCCCCTTCGCTGTTCTACTTAGCTTTGCAGACTCAGAAAAGGCTTCTTAATCCTAATTTTTCAGCGCTGTGCGGTAGCGCCTGCAGTGCGCATGTGTGCGAAGCAAACCGACAGCGAAGTGAAGCCGTAGCAGACTTCAGAGCATTTCATCCGTGATCGGATCCTGTTATAAAGGTTTTGAAAAATGTTTGTTTTCAAATCGAATGAGCATCCTTAATTACCAGGGGAGTATGGAACCAACACTAAAAATTTAGAAAGAGTTAATGTTTAACAAAGTAGAAAATCAATCAATGGTTCTAAGGCTAGAGAGAATTATCAGCATTTCTCAGCTGCCTCTGAAACTATCAAAAGATTGGTGAAATGTTGATCATTTTGTAAAGGTGGGAGGGAAAAGCCTTTGATTTACTTCTTTGTGGTGTTATAAAGACTAACAGCAATGTAGTATTGGTGGAAAACAATTTGCACATAGTATGTTCAAATTTCAGAGCATGCTTAGTGACAGTAAATGCAATACAATATCCTGACTGTGCTGCTTAGAGCATCAACTCAGCTCTGGGTAATTAGCGGCCTTAAAAGATTTTGGCTTTTTTCTGGTATTAACTGGCTCAATGTGGTATGTTTCCAGGGCACTTTGCCTATAAAATTTCTCACATCTGCTTTAAATTGGACTCTACATTTTGTTGCATAATCATCTTGGGAGCTATCTAAAATTTCACTCCAATCTAGTTGAATTTTATTTGTTCAGGCTGAGAATATTTACAATTCTCTTCTGTGCAACCTCTCCTTTAAATCCTTGCCTACTGAGGCTACTAGATAATTGCAGCTTGACAGATCACATTTATCAGAACATTGATCATTCTCAAATATGGGTGCTCTTGTTGTAGGAATTTCAGGACAAAGACAAGCAAGACAATCTTATTTCTTGACCAAAGTTTACTTGACCAGAGTTGGAAGCCTAGGCCAGCCTGAGACCTATTCAACTTCTGGTGCTTCCTCACTCTTGAGCTAAAATAATAATAATAGCCAGTTAACTATTTTCATTTTTCATTCCTAAACCAGGGGTGTCAAACTTAAGGCCCCGGGGGTCGGATCCGGGTTGCTTAGATCTGGCCTGTGGGACTGCCCTGGAAACATCAAAGGAGTGGCTCGAAGTGCCTCTGCTAATGAAAACTGAGCTCAGGAGGGCCACATACGGCCCTTCTAAGCTCCATTTTCACTGGCAAAGGGTTGCAGGAAGCCGTTGCAACTGAAAAAGGAGCTCGGGAGCTTGTTTTCTCTAACAGAAAACTCAGGACACCACAGGCACCTCCGACATGAGTGACATCGAGTTGGCCATGCCCACCGTGGCCACATCCATTACACCCCACCCAACCCCTGAGGTCAAACACAATCCTGATGCGACCCTCAATGAAATCAAGTTTGACACACCTGCCCTAAACTGTCATTTTCTCTTAGTGTTGGGTTCAAGTTAGCAAGTCAAGAAGATAGAAGGCTGGAAACAGAAGAACATCCTTCTTCATTATCCAGAATCTCCTTATCTTCTCTAATGAGCCTCAGCATAGCCAGGTGTGTTTCCACTCTTCCACTTTCTTTTCTAGCAGCACAGTGAGTTTGCCGTTGAGGCAGATGTAAGAGGGATCCACCTGATGGAGGAACACAAGCATGGTACCTTTGTGCATATCGCCAGACAAGATGTATCCACTTCCGTGAATCCGTGCAGCTCCAGCCAGCTCCTCCCTTCACACATTCGCTTGTATAGACACTAATGAAAAAAAAAATTCAAAAATTATCAGATGAAATTCAATTTCTCTGTTGCTTGCAGTGTCCTGGCTACTTACCAGAAACCCTACTGTGCAAATTATCTCAGCATATTAGTAGTTAAGGCTCCCGAAGAAGAAATGCTTGCATTTGATAGTTGTATACCTCTGCTACGTAGGATTTGTAATAACATGATACTTTACTTAAAAGTCTAAAAGTTACATTTAAAGAAATCATTTGGGAAAATAAAAGGTTTGATAACAATATACAATTAATTGTTTGGCTATTAAGTTGCTGCTTAATATTAGATCTACCTGCAATACATCTCAGCTTTTCTACAATCAGTGAATGAGGAAGCATTCTTTGTGTGACGCATACTTTGTGTGACGCAACTATGACTCAGTCATAGTTGAATTTAGACAGGGTGTTCCTGTCTCATAAACAGGGTGTTCCTTCTGGGGTTAGGTGTGGCAGCAGCCACAAGCTCAGACGGCACAGGTAAGATGTTTGCTGCAATCCCTGATGCCCTTTAGAAGCTGGAAGATATCTGAGCGGGTGCCAGAAACAGGTATGAGGACTGTTGCTGTTGTACCTTTTTCCAGTGTAGAATAGCAACCCTTGAGAGTGTTTGATCTCACTATAGTAATAGCAATCAGAGATATGGTGGCTCAGTGGCTTAATTGACCCTGGAGGTGGTCTCAGCTTTGGTGGTTGAGCCCAAGCACTGTGTGGCAGAGTGAACTCATGCAATCCGTCTCTGGTCCTGTCCACCTTAACAGTTCAAAAGCAGGTTCTATGTAGATAGATAAGTACCACTTCAGTCAGGAGACAAGCTGGTGCTCTGTGCAGATAGTCAGATTTCTGATGACTCTGAACCTTCCCAATTGTGGTGCTCAATTGTGAGGCAGCTCCGGGAATGGATGGTCCTTGGGTGATGCTGCAGGAAGAGCTGTATGTCTTTCTCTTTGATGTGAAGCCAGGTTGCCTTCCTGTAGCACACCTCAGAGAGCACACAAACATGGTACCTTGACATCTCAAACTACTACTCTCCAATAGGATTGTGATCTCCTAGCTACTGTAACAATGCCACACAACAACAACAACAACAATAATAATTTGGTTCATTAACATTGCAATACCTGGTGATGCGCGAATTGAAGATAAGCAGCAAGAAAAAGTCACAAAGTAGAGGGACTTGCAAATTGAAGTTGAGTGACTGTGGAAAAAAGAAATCATGTGTTGTCCCAATTGTAATTGGAGCCCTTGGAGAAATACCTAAAGGGCTACCTCGCTATTTGGAAATTCTAAATTTACCTGACTTGAACATTCTGATTCTACAAAAAAACACCCTACTTGGAACAGCTTATATCCTCCGACGTTACCTTAACAGTTACTAGGTCCTTGGTTAGGACTCGAGCTGTTGAGCTTCCAACCAGCCCCAAAGGCTATGAATCTCACCAAAGATTAAATAACAACAACAGCAACAATAATAATAGTGGCAATGGGGTTCCACAGATTTATGCTGTTATACCCCTGGTGTTGAGCTATGAAGCAACTTGGGAATTTATTCCCATCATAACAACCATGGGTTTTTTTCCCCATGCCATCATGGTTGCAACGCATATGGGTAGTCACACATTAGGCCTTGTTTTTGTTTCAGAACAGATGGCACCCAATTGGAGGATGGTAGGAATTAACACCTGCCTTTTGTCATAGGCAGATTTTCTTTGACTGCTGCTGGGATGAATAGGGCTACGGATCTCTACAGGAAGGATGGACCAATTTGACCGCTGGAGTGGCATATGTGTCAATAATGGAAGGAATAAAACAAATGCATTTAAATAAGATATATAAAAATATCCCATAGTCAATTTTCCTGTATTTATAAAGATAAAAAATGGACACCCTTGGGGAATAAAACAAAGGCTTTGTCTTGATTTTTTTTCAGGCTCCTTCTCTCCTCACCTCCTCCACTTCCCATCCCAGGAGAGTAGTTTCTTCTGAGTGAACATAAATTGAATTTTGCTATGCCTATGCTTAGGATTGTAGTTTCAATTACGTGTAACAAAAACATTGCAAAAGTGCAAATATATTTTCATGCTGCGATTGGCATTGGTTTCAAAATAAGCACGATTAACGTAGGCTAGAAGATATCTGGGGCTGTTTTTAGCAGATAAATGCTGCTTTGCCAGGCTTTGAAGTGATTGGAACCTGATAGGAATCAAGCTGAGGATGACTGAAATTCATCTAAGCTTCCGGGAAAGGAAAACTATTCTGTTAAAGTTGGTCTTTTGCCAGAGAGTCCATAAGAGATCCTAGCAGCAGTGAATCTGCTTGGGGGCTTGAATGGTTGGTATAGCGCCTTTCCCACAGCAGAAGGAAGATTGTTCTCTGCAATTGTTTTTCTAGGACTTCACATAGCATTGTTTGAAGTGTTTAATGCTTGCATTGCATAGACTTGCAATCATATTGTCTTTCTTAAGGGATGTCATGTAACAGAGGCACTTGTCAAATCCTTATTTTTAATCTTCATCCAGCCATTGAGAATTTGTCTCCGCCGCCCTATGATGTAACCATATCACTCTGTTCTCTCCAAACAATCTGCATAAATTCTGCTTAGGAGACCTAATGAAGTGAGTCATAAAGCTTCAGTAAAGTGTTCTTTTTGCAATTTTGCTGAGTATAGGTGTCTAGCTATCTCAGGTAGAAGCAAGGAAAGAAACTAGCAATCTGCTCTCTAGTCATGTTGATTCAGAAGGTCTTACCAAGGTCCACCCCATTTGTTCTTTTGCCAAAGGCTGCCACCATTACTGCTAATAGCAACTTATGTGTATGTGTATCTATTCAGAGCACAGGGTTAATTGTTGTGGTTTGCATTACCTCTGTTTCTTTTTATGACTTCTTTTATAAAAAATAATTTTGGGGGTTATGTTTTGTCTTTTAAAAATTAGCTAAATCTAAAACTTAATAAATGTAAATATTTATTTGGCTAAGGGCACCATGGAAGATTTACTGAGACAATAAAAACATAGTGACACAAGAATGATTGTGAATCTTCTTTAAATCCGAATTCACATCTTTAAGGAATACTAACTTTCCGCACTTAATGTAAGGCCAAGATATGGTTGTGGAGCAATTTCCAGACTGTTGCCTGGATATTATTAATCTGGAAATTGCAAGTTAATTGACCAGGCGTATCTATTTCTCTACTTATCTGAATATATTCCTTCTCCCATCTTCAGACTGAGGTCGATAACAAAAACACTCAAAGTACATTTGAAATACTTCATGCATTCAGTTTAGAAGTTGATTTTAAAAATCTAAAACTGCAATTGATCTTAGACTCTCCAAGTGTAGAAACACTTGCTGCTGCTCCCTAATGCTAGATATAAATTCTGAGGTTGAATTTTGTGTGTGTTCTGCAAGTATATAATTGTTAGGAATGTTTATAATGTTGAAATAATATTAAATTACAGCAAACCAATAGCTAGGTTGCAAAATGTGAACAAATTTAAAATAAAACAAAAAGTCTTTGACTGGAATGAAGAATGAATAAATGTCCCAGAAACAAGGTGCTACCACAAAGAAGGTTCTCTCCCTGATATTCAAATAGCTGAATTTACAAGATCTTACGTATATGGTTTGGTGACTGGGCTTGGGAATGTGGGAGTGTAGCAGAGCCTGTGCAATGGTTACATTGAGTTGATGTTGGGTTTTTTGTTTTGACTGCTAATTGCACATGTATTGTTTTTTTTACTATCATATTTTTAATATGGTGTTTTTAATTGTTGCTAGCTGCCCAGACTCTTGAATCCATTAAAATAAATATTTCCAGAGTTGCACACCTGAAATGTGGACAATTGGGAAAGCTAAGTTTTTGATCTATTTTGACAAGCTGGACTGAATACTAATGGATGAACTGGTGGCAAGTTTTTAAGTTTTATTTATTTTATTTATTTATTCATTCGATTTGTTAACCGCACCAATCTCCGTCGAGACGGAGGACAGGACATTAAAATTTACAATAAATAACAATATACAAGAATTAAAAAGAAATTAAATAGAAAACCTGTGCTAAAATTCCCATTAAAAAACCTATCTAACTTGGCTGAAACTCTATTGTTCTAAAATTCAAGTTCTACGCCAGTCCAGCTTGCTGAAAAAGAAGTGTCTTAAGTGAGCGGCGGGAGAGGGGAAGCTCCGTGATGGTGCATTGACCGGCAGTCGACACCCTGAGAAGGCCCTCTCTGTGGGAGCGAATCGGTCGGTGGGAGGTATGTGGCAGGAGGCGGTCCCGCAAGTAACTAGGCCCCGAGCCATGGAGCGATTTAAAGATGGTAACAAGCACCTTGAAGCACACCCGGAAGGCCACCGGTAGCCAGTGCAGCTCGCGCAGGAGAGGTGTTACATGGGAACTTCGAGATGTTCCCGAAATCCCCCACGCAGCCGCGTTCTGGGCTAACTGGAGCCTCCAGATGCACCTCAAGGGGAGCCCCATGTAGAGAGCGTTGCAATAGTCAAGGCGAGAATAGTCAAGGCGAGATATTCATTCATTCAATTTCTATAAGTGGCCATCTTTGGATGGCTTACAATTTTAAAATTATAAACCAATTAAAATACAGGTAGCCCTCGACTTATAACCATTCTGTTAGTGACCATTCAAAATTACAGTGGCATTAAAAAAAGTGATTTATGACTGCTTTTCGTACATTGCCATTTGTAGCAATAGCAATAGCACCTAGACTTATATACTGCTTCACAGTGCTTTACAGCTCTCTCTAAGCAGTTTACAGAGTCAGCCTATTGCCCTCAACAATCTGGGTCCTCACTTTACCAACCTCGGAAGGATGGAAGGCTTCTAACCTTGAGCCGGTGAGAACCGAACTGCCGAATTGCTGGCAGCTGGCAGTCAGCAGAAGTAGCCTGCAGTACTGCATTCTCACCATCACGGCTCTTTGTAACTTTCCAACTGGCTTCCAACAAACAAAGTCAAGGAGAGAGGAAGCCAGATTCGCTTCACGATAGCATGATTCACTTAACTGCAGTGATTCGCTTAACAACCGTGGCAGAAAAAGTTGTAAAATGGGACCAAACTTACTTAATGCAGCCTTGTTCAGCAACAGAAATTTTGGGCTCAATTATGGTCATAAGGTGAGGACTACTGCCATTGGGCCACCAGCCATCAAGGTCCAGACGCATGGCCATAAGTCAAGGACTACTTATCTATATAAATAAAAATGTAAAATAGTTTGTACGAATCCACTAATCTCAAAAAGTACTGGACCGATTTACACCAAACTTTCACACAATGTTGACAAGGACTTCTGATAATAGAATACCAAATCATTTTGTGCCTAGCACACGTGTATCATGTGCAAGGCAGGCACAAATAAAAGTTACTCACTGAACACGGTTTAAGCTCCGTGTAACTCCTCCCACCCGGCTGTACGTCATGGACACGTAACGGCAGAAAACCGCCTTGAAGGAACGTTGCCAGGGGCAACGTGGAAAGCAACGCATGCGCCTCCCTGTCTGCCTGCAGCCGCTCTCTTCCACACACACACGCACGCGCACATGCACACGCACGCAGGGCCACAGGATCAGAAGCGTCCGAGCCCCGTGTGGTAGTCGCCTGGCGGGCGTGTCGGGCGGGGCAGCCAGCCGCGTCTCCACTAGCTCTCTCCGATGGCCACTGAGGTGCACTTTCCGGAGCCGTTGGAGAGAGCTGGTGGGGGCATGGCCGGCTGTCCTGCCCGCGGTGCGCCTGCCGGGCGGCGGGGGCTGCGTGTCGCGGGGCTCGGGGGCGGCGGCGGCGCGGGGCTGGTGGGGGTGGGCATGCGGTGCCCGGACGGCCACGCTCACTGTGGGAGGAGGCAGCCCTAGACTCCTCAGCCCGATATGCCGGCCTTTTCGCTGCTTGCGGAGGGGAGGGGGAGAGACTGATACACAGAGAGACAGAGAGAGAGGGAGAGACGAACAGAGAGATAATGAATGAGAGAGATCGACAGGCACACACACAGTGACAGAGAGAAAGGGAGGGGAGAGAGACAGACACACAGAGAGAATGAGTGAGGGAAAGATAGACAGGCAATCATACGCAAACAGAGTGACAGAGATGGAGGAAGGAGAGAGAGAGACAGAGAGACAGAGAGAATGACAGAGAAAGACAGAGAAGGAAGGAGGAACAAAGGGACAAAGAGACTAATGACTTTGCCCACCACTGTGTTAGGCACAAGGGAGGGAGGGAGGGAGGGTGGCCTGGAGGGGGTTGACTGAGGGGTGGTGGTGGTCTGGGGAGGGCTATTTATTTAGGTAGAGGAATATAGAGAGAGAAGAAATACAGTAGGTAGTTAGGTAAGAGAGGGATAAACGAGAGGGATGAATACAGCAGGTACAGGTAGATAGGTACAAGTATATAGAGATACATACAATAGGTAGGTAGGTAGGTAGGTAGAGGGAGAGAGGGAAGAATACGGTAGGTAGGTAGGTAGGTAGAGGGATAGATAGAGGGAGAAATACAGTAGGTAGGTAGATAAATAGAGCGATAGATAGAGAGTAAGAAATACAGTAGGTAGATAGGTAGGCAGGTTCAGGGATAGATAGGGAGAAATACAATAGGTAGGTAGGGGGATGGATAGATAGATAGATAGATAGGGAGAAACACAGTAGGTAGGTAGGTAGAGGGATAGATAGGGAGAAATACAGTAGGTAGGTAGGTTGGGGGTTATACGGTGGTTGTGTGTATGTGTGCAGATTGGTTGGCCATTTAACCAGACTGGGCCACAGCAACGCGTGGCCGGGTATAGCTAGTAATTAATAAAACAGTAAAAAGTTCCAAAAAATACAGCTGAGATAATTTATCAAGTAACAGTAAAGGCAATTTCCCTATAGTTAAGATTAGTGTAATGGAGCCGGTTCTTCCACTACTGATCATCCCTTAGGATTGAGTTGGCATCCAAGACCCTGGATGTTCTGATGTTTCCAAGAATCCACGGCTAGGCGCCATCTTCTGCATAAAATTAGTGTTCCTGGTTAAAGGGTCATTGGCACACTAGACTTTTAGGGTTTTTCATGCTTTAACAGGAATGCAGAGGCAACAGCCACCTCTGTGTTGCATTTTTGATATAGAGCTTGATTTACTGACACAATTAAGAACAAGCCTAAAAGAAGTGGGCAAAAGACATAATAGTCAGAAGGGGGAAAGAAAGAGCACACAAACCAGAAGCAACCAATTATACACTTTAATAATTCAGTAGGCTTTTCACTAATTGGCTGGAAAGTAAATACTATTTGCATAAATGCCTTGTGCCATTATTTATCCATTGCAGAAATAGAGGTTTAATTAAGACAAAAGCCTATGGACTTTTAAGCAATCAATTAAATATATTGCATTGCTGAACTAGTGAGGTGCTGAAATCTAATGTCCCTTAAGGCACAAGTAGATTTATGCTGCAATATGGAACAGCAGTTATTACTAGACATTTTAGTTTCTTGGTGAGAAAATATGGGCACTTTTTACGGATGAAATAATCTGAACACCATTGGTATTTTACATAACAGGAGCCAGGATTCTGTGCTGAGAGCCATGTTTTCAGATTAATAACATTATTGTAAATATACCATTTCTATCTGCATGTCAATTCTGGGCATTTCAGAAGTCCTTTGAATTTGTGGTCAACATGATGTTAAACAGGGAATTGCATTTATTGCTAAATGGTTATATCAGTAATTCAGGCTTATACAAAAAAGTAGAATGATTAAAAGCTGTGGTGGGGGGGAATCTATTTAAGTAACTCTGCCTCTAGTACAGTGAGATCTTTGCCATGTTTGCAAATGTGGTGTGCTGTGGTGGCGTAGTGGTTAGAGTGCAGTACTGCAGGCTATTTCTGCTGACTGCCAGATGCCTGCAGATTGGCAGTTCAAATCCCACCAGGCTCAAGGTTGACTCAGCCTTCCAATCCTTCCGAGGTGGGTAAAATGAGGACCCAATTGTTGGGGGCAATATGCTGACTCTGTAAACCATTTAGAGAAGGTTGTAGCAGCACCAAAATGTCTAAGTGCTGTTGCTGTTGCTATCTCCACAATCAGCAAGGCTGCTGGTCGAATGTTAGAGCCATTTTCATGTCTCACTTACGATTATTTTGTGAAACAACTGAAACTACCCAAATTTTACTTGATAGCAGTAAATAATTTTTGTTGCCTCTGCTATGTGGAATTCCCTCCATATAAAAACACCCAAAGTAAATTTGATAGAAAGCAATTGAGGAAGATGCTATCTTAACCATACGTTGGTTCAGTAACATAAATGAAAATAATCGGTGGCAACCTCTTCTAATATATATTTCTTTAATCATGGTACCTCTAAAATGTTGATTATGATGCATGTACATTTTTAAATAATTACTTTTAGGAGACCTAAGGACCAAAAGCATTCTGCAGCCCAGTTTTCTTCAGTGCAATGGATGCATCTTGCGGTTGTAGCATGTGGCGACCGGCTGCTAGAAACTCTCAACATGCTGAAATCAGCAGTTCTTTTTAGCAACAAGAAGCTCAAATTTCATATTTTTGCTGAGGATTCCCTGAAGCCAGAGTTTGAGAAGAAAGTGAGTCTCTTTCAGTGATTTCTTTGTTTAAAAACAACCGCTAAGCCTCAGATTTGTTTAAAAGACTATAGATTCACTTAGAAAGCTCTGTCAGCCGTGAGTTAATGGTGGCTGAACTTCTGCTCCTAAGCTCTCAGTAAAGCTCAGCCTTAGTTAGTACATGATGTTAGTTGAAGATGTTTGAATAGCATTTCTGTTCCCATAAAGGCACCCTCCCTGTAATGCTAATTATCCCTCTCCTTCTTGTGCTTTGCAGCTAGAGGAATGGCCTACCTCTTTCTCAAGGAAGTTTGAATACAATGTCTACCCAATCTCCTTCTCAGTTGGAAATGCTGAAGAGTGGAGAAAATTATTCAAGCCATGTGCTGCACAACGCCTCTTTCTTCCGGTAAGGTACTCAAAATGTCATGTGAAGCTCAAAAGACATAAGAGGCTTTGTTGGTCTTAAAGTTAAAAACCTGAATGCAAAGTGGTATTATGGTCCTTTTGCCTGCAGTTCCTTTATTGCTCTGTTGTATCTTTTCAGAACAAGGAAGATTGTAGTTTCATATGTTTGTTCAACTGAATGCAGTACAGTAATGAAGAGATGTAACACATAACATCTGATTTGTCTCAGCCAACAAGAAAAAGATAGGGATTGATTGGTTTCGTGCTTCATTGGCTTTATTTCAAGATTTTTATTATGAGGCTAGGTCAGAAGAGTATCGAGTAAATGAAAATATCATTTACCGACTTTGTATCTGATTGCAGTCTAAATTGAATTGCCCAGTTTAGGTAACCATTCTGAAGATCCCATTACTTGTCCCAGCTTCTGCCAACCTAGCAGTTCGAAAGCATGTAAAAATGCAAGTAGAAAAATCTTCCCATCTTTGGTGGGAAGATAACAGTGTTCCGTGCGCCTTTGGTGTTGAGTTATGCCAGCCACCTGACCACGGAAATGTATTTGGATAGCCCTGGCTCTTTGGCTTTGAAACAGAGATGAACACTGCCCCCTAGGTTCAGGAATGACTAGCACATATGTGCAAGGGAAACCTTTACCTAATTATGGCTGGAAGATTGTATTCTAAGTAGCACCCAGTTAGGAAAGGGCCTTGGTAATAGTTGGGATTGGGGGAAGGAGACATTTAGCTTACTCCTCCAGAGCTTCATGTCTGAAAACAATCCATTCTCTGCAGATGCTGCTGCTTCTTGGGCAAATTCTCCGGAGATGCTAGTGGGGGATTTCCTCTGTGCATATATCAGACTGCAAGAAAGGTTTTCCCATCAAGTCTCAGCAGGAGGAAATTAATTCACCTCTGTGCTTTCTGCTATTCTGGTAATTACCAACTCCATCCATTGAAACTATGAGCATTTATAATCAATGAAGCACATGGTGTCTTCTTTGGGGCATTCTTTGGCTTTTTCAATTATCCAGCCTGCATCAGCAATAATGACTTATATTTCTCGGCCTTTTCTAAACACAGCTTGAACATCTGGTGTCTTTTTTTCCATGTAGAGCTCTAATCTGCATTGGATGATCCCAAGTATTATTTTGCTAGCGTGTCAGATTAAGGATATTGCATGATAGTTTAGTTGCACACTCTATTAAGTCTCTCTCTCTCTCTCTCTTTCTCTTTCTCTCATTGGAATGTAGACTGATCTCTTTTAGTCTTTCAGCCACTGTGTCATTCTCCAAATTTGCTGGCATAGCTTCCTTAGAAACTTTATTGATTCTTCTGCTGCTTGTCATATTTCAATGGTTATTTCCATCAATTCCTGTGGCTTTGATGATCAGTAATTTAAGTGCAGATTTAAATTCATCTTCTGTATTAGAAGTTCTCATAAGTAGGAAATATTGTCTAAGTTACTGTTGTACAGTGTTTCAGTATATTCCTTCCATTTTGGTTTGTTCTCCTTCAAATCGATCATTATCTGTCAATTAGTCTCCTTTGATGTATCATTTCCAAGGTTGGAACTTGCCTCTGGACGCACACATTTTTAAAAATATTTTCCTTGTTTTTCTATGTCTGCTTCCACCTCCAGTTTATTTACTGATATTGTTGTAATACTGCTTCTTGTCTGTTCTAATAGCTCTCTGAAACCCCTTGTTAAGATTCTGAGATGTTTGTTTCTCTTGGCTTTGACTTGTCTTCTCGGCAATTTCTATGGTTTGTTCTGACCTTCTGTTTGCTCTATGTTTCCCAATTTTAGGCAATCCTATTTCATATTCATCTTTAACAACTTTTTAAAGTTCACTCTATACTTCCTCTGGTTCTGTTAAAGGCAAAGCACTTCTGAAAAAAGTTGCCATGAAAACTGCAGTGATTTGTCCAGGCAGTTTCCAAGAACTGGACATTGCTGAACAAACACACACACAAAAAGGATACACTAAATAATGTTTATTCCTGCTAGGTAGAGCATTGCTCACGTTCAAAATAGTGTGGCTCTTAGGGTTCCATGACCCAAACATTCTCATCTGTTCTGTACAAATATATATAGAGGCCCCAATTAAGGGAGGAAGCATACTGCTCTCCTTTTCTGCCTTTCAGCTCATCACCAGAGACCATCTAGACAGAAAGCCATGAGTTCCGTTGTGTAATTTTTTTAATATGTGTGTTATGTTTTTGAGCTGATCAATAAATAAGTCAGGGAGACTAGGATAGATCTATTTCGAGCTTTTTAGCTCTCATCAGCTAGCTATACCCTACCAGGGATTTGAAAATGCCAGTAAGGGTATGACTAGCTGATGGGAGCTAAAAAGCTTGAAATAGATCTATCCTAGTCTCCCTGACTTATTTATTGATCAGCTCAAAAATGTAACACACACACACACACACACACACACACACACATATATATGAGAGAAATTGTCCACTTTAAGAATGAGTTTGTTTCCTTTAGTTAAATCAGTCTGTTAGCCTCACATGCCGAAAGGTAAAAGTTCCCCTCGCACATATTTGCTAGTCTTTCCCAACTCTAGGGGGCAATGCTCATGTCCGTTTCATAGCTGAAGAGCCAGCTCTGTCTGAAGACGTCTCCAAACTCCTGTGGCCGGAATGACTAAATGCCAAAGGTGCAAGGAATGCTGTTACCTTCCCACCAAAGGTGGTCCCTATTTTTCTACTTGCATTTTTTACATGCTTTCGAACTGCTAGGTTGGCAGAAGCTGGGACAAGTAATGGGAGCTCACCCCGTTATGCAGCGCTAGGGATTCAAGCCACCAAACTTCCGACCTTTTGATTGACAAGCTCAGCATGTTAACCACTGAGACACCACGTCCCTGGTACGCATTTCGTGCCTACCTCAAGGCAAACTAAGATTGAATAAGATGGAACACTCAGTTTTATACTGCAGCTATTTTCATTGTTGCATCCAGAATCAGAATAGAGCTGGAAAGGATGTTGGAGGTCTTCTAGTCCAGTCTCCTGCTCAAGCAGAAGACTGTTTATACCATGGCTGTCCAGTCTTTTCTTAAAAACCTCCAATGATAAAGAGATCTGTCCTGTCCAGGTTTGCCCCTCTGATTAACTTTTCAGTATTTTTACTTAAAAGAAAAAGAAAATAGACCAAACCTACTTTTATAGACACGTGCATTCTGGGAGAAGTTTACTCATCCTTCCTAACTTTTCAGATATAATACTTTGGTGAAATTGCAGTAGCTCTTCTTAGGTAGTATCTTGAGAGAGTAATAGAAGTGTTTATGTAATAAGGTTAGAAAGTGACAGCTGTCATTCTCAGAAGGAGGTATTTTCTCCATGAACTGCAGCTTCCAGTTGCTGCTTCATTTTTTTTGGTCATTATATTGTTTAGGGGCTTGCCACTTTTTATTTCGGTGTACTGCTCCTTTTCCGTTAATAAGACTCACAGTTCATGCTGTCACCCCTGTACAGACTCTAATAAAGTGCTGTTCATATTCTGACACAGATAATATGTTAGCTTCTTGCTGACTCGCAACACAATCTGCTTTTTGTTTTGAAACTCTTCAGCACTTCTGCTTATTTATTAGTGGCAGTTTTATAATGTACTTTAGCCAAAAAGGCTGCTAGAATGACTAATGTATAATCACTAATATAAGACAGTCTGTGCCTTGGTTTCATTCCCATCTCCCTTTTTAACTTCTTTGTAACAGGAAATAAAAAGAAAAGGAGGAACGGGCGAGAACCAAAATTAATGTATTTTTTCATGTTGTGGGGCAGACAAGCTTTGGTGACTAAATTTCAGAGAAAAGGTGGGTGTGGGTGTATGCGTGCTTTTGATTTTGACTTAGGTTTTTAAGGCAAAATAGGAATCTTAAGCTCAATGGAGGCTTCACGTACTTTCTGGAACGAATGGATAAAACCCTCAGTACAAGTAGTCCTCCACTTACAACAGTTCATTTAGTGAACGTTCAAAGTTACAATGGCACTGAAAAAAGTGACTACCGTTGCAGCATTCCCATGGTCATGTGATCAGAATGCAGACACTGGACAACTGACTCACGTTTATGATGGTTTCTGTCTCCTGGGGTCACGTGATCGCCTTTTGCAACCTTTCCGACAAACAATGTCAATGGGGAAACCAGATTCATTTAACAATCACATTACTAACTTAATAATTGTGGTGATTCACTTAACAACTGTTGCAAGAAAAGTCGTAAAATTTAACAAGTGTTTCTCTTAACAGCAAAACCTTTCAGCCCAGTTATGGCATAAGTTGAGGGCTATCTGTAGATGGCACATTAAACCTAGTGAATACTTACGTTAAAGACATAAAAGGGTTATATTTTGATTGAGTGACAGGAATCTGAAGAAATCCTAGAATTCCTTAGTAGAATATCAGGTTTTGTAAAAATCTGGTGTAAATTAATCACTTTATGCAAACCAATGAAAGATACATCCCAAAATAATCATTTGGTTCAGTTTATTTTGATTATTTAACCTGTCACTTTTGGTTATAATAATAATAATAATAATAATAATTTTATTTTTTTAAACCGCACCCTCTCCCCACAGGGACCCGGGGCGGTGCACAGGCAGAATAAAAACAGTCAAAAAATACATACATTTCATAAAAAACAATTAAACCAACCCTGTGCTAAAAATTCGCTAAAAATGTGCTACCCCATTAAAAACCCCAAAGACAGAGAGACTATCCTAGGCCGGCCAGACAGAAGAAGTGTGTTTTTAGCTTGAGACGGAAGGAGCGGAGGTCAGTGGTCATCCTGATATCGGGGGGAAGGTCGTTCCAGAGGGCCGGGCCCGCCACAGAGAGAGCCCTTCCCCTGGGAGTCGCCCGCTGACAGAGTCTAGTGGACGGCACCCGGAGAAGTCCCTCTCTGTGGGAGCGGATCGGCCGTGAGGATGTATGGGGCAGGATCCGATCCCGCAGATAGCTAGGTCCCGAGCCATGGAGCACTTTGAAGATGATAACTAACACCTTGAAGCGCACCCGGAAGACGACAGGTAGCCAGTGCAGCTCGCGCAAGAGCGGTGTTATGTGGGTCGACCTAGTGGTCCCCATAATTGCTTGCGCGGCTGCATTCTGGACTAGCTGAAGCCTCCGGGTGCACCTCAAGGGGAGCCCCATGTAGAGAGAGTTGCAATAGTCCAGTCGGGATGTCACGAGAGCATGAGTGACTGTGCGAAGGGCGTCCCGATCCAATAGGGGGCGCTATTGGCGAACCAGGCGAACCTGGTAAAACGCCCTCCTGGCCACGGCTGTCACTTGATCTTCCATGGACAGCCGGGTATCCAGGAGGACACCCAAATTGCGCGCCCCATCCACAGGGGCAAGATGTTCGCCCCCTATGGCCAGCGATGGAGTCAACTGGTTGAATTGGGCAGCCGGAAACCACAGCCACTCGGTCTTGGTCGGGTTGAGCTTGAGTCCGTTCCTTCCCATCCAGATCCGTACGGCTTCCAGGCACTGGCACATCACCGCTACGGCATCGTTGGGGTGGTTTGGGGTGGAAATATACAACTGAGTATCATCAGCGTAAAGATGGTACTCCACCCCAAAACCACGGATGATCTCACCCAGCGGCTTCATGTATGTGTTGAACAGGAGAGGCGAGAGGACCGACCCCTGAGGCACCCCGCATGTGAGGGGTCTCGGGGTCGACCTCTGCTCCCCTGCCAACACAAATTGTAAGAGTATGCTCACATAATTACCCAAGAAAGGCAATGTATTTTTAAAAATGGGATGTTGATAATTCAAGGCTTATGCAAAGGATGTCTGTTTGTTCAATTTCTATGGATGCCCATCTCTGTCTATGACTCTGGGAGGATTACAATTCAGTTGATTCAGACTTAGCTTTTAAGAGTTTTCTTTATTGCCTATATTCCATGTCTCTCAGTCAGGGAGATGGACGGTTTCTAAATTAGATAACTAAAACAGATACATAAAACATCCTTTTAAAAACATGGCAACTAAGCTTTTACACCCAAGTACATTTCATTGTTATTGCTAGCCTAAAGATATATCTGGTTTCATGTATTATATTTTGGCTTACCCATGCTGCAAAAACAAAAAGGAACATAGATGGGGTTCAATCCCCAACCTTCTATTTGTAAGTTAGGGTAGCAATATTTAGGGTTTGCAAAGGTGGAACTTCGCTGTGGCATTCATGGTATAGTGCCAGCAAATTTGATCAGAAAGGTTTTTTGGGAATGAAGACAATTAAAAAAAGAGGGTTTTTTGTAAAAATTAGAGGGGAGATAAACTAGGGAAGAAGCACTATGCAAAGCCTCAAATTTACTCTGCTGTGTTGTGTAAAATTATTGAAATTAGGGATAGCTTTATAAAGAACACGATGGCCACAAGAGGGCATATGACAAACAAGAATTAACAACCTGATTATCATCCATTCATTTGATATACTGTTATCAATATAATTAGTGAACGAGTGTCTTCCATGACAATTCTTTCCAGCAGTTCAAACTGGGCAAGAGCTACAGCTCAATCACAGAATACCCTCCATGTATGCTGAAAGTTTGGAATTCAGTTCTTGATCTCTCGTTTGTTATAGGAAGATATCTGTAACAACATCATATTCTAATAAATCCACCTTCCCTAATCTGGTGCCTTCAGGTGGGTCAAACATGAGCTATCACCATCTCCAGATGATACATCAGGTCTGGGGAAAGTTATGATTTAGTAACATGGATAAGGCAGAGAGTTTAAAAGTCGAATGGGATCGTTGTATGACAGGAGATCAAAAGGAAAAAACAAATCGAGAAAGACAAAAATGGAGTGCAGATATAATTGCTTTTGTCTGAACAAGGGGATATAATAGGATCTTGAACTTTGTCCAGCAATCTGTGCTGAATGGAAACATAGGTTGTTTCATTATCAAACTAAACCTGGATGAATTAACTATGATTGACTTTCTTCCATTACTTCTGGAATGGAATGCTTTGTGAGGAAACGTTTGTAGACTGTGCGCCTTCATAAACTCTCTACTGCCTGTATGGCTTAAGGCTTGAACAGATGTAACTTGGTTTGCGTCTGAGCCCTCTAAACAAGGCAAAAATAGGAGGGCTGGCAATTAAGAAGGGAAGACATTGCTTGCCACTCAAAGGAGAATTGGATTTTTCTCTGAAACAAGCAATGGATTGCTCTTACAGGTTTGTTGTTGTTGTTGGTTGCAAAGTTGTGTCGCACCCATCGCAACCCCATGGACAATGTTCCTCCAGGCCTTCCTGTCCTCTACCATCCTCTGGAGTCCATTCAAGCTCACGCCTACTGCTTCGGTGACTCCATCCAGCTACCTCATTCTCTGTCGTCTCTTCTTTTGCTCTCAGTCTTTCCCAGCATTAGGCTCTTCTCCAGTGAGTCCTTCCTTCTCATTAGGTGGCCAAAGAGTTTCATCTTCAGGATCTGGCCTTCTAAGGAGCAGTCAGGGTTGTTTTCTAGGACTGACCGGTATGCAGGAGTCTTCTCCAGCATCATAGTTCAAAGGCCTCAATTCTTTAACAACTATCAGTTCTAAATCTATTTTCCTTGTAACTCTTTCTTATAACTGTTGGGTTGTAACTTCCTTAACACTAAAAGGAAAATAAAGCTGGTGGATTTGACTTTTTTTTGGGGGGGGGGGGGGAGTTCAAACTACTGAGCAGCATCTGACCTTTCTCCTCCTCCCCCCCTCTCCCATTCCTCTTGTCTTTGTTATTGTCTACTTGACCCTGAAATATTGTGCAGGAACCTCTTTATTTGAACAGAAAGGCAGGTCAGAGGTATTGCCTTGTAATTGGTATATATCCGTTGTGAGTCTTCAATATATTTATTTTTGTTTTCCTGTGTATATGGCTTTCTCAACCAAGATGATTTTGAAGGATGTGGATTCCCTTCTGTATGTGGACACTGATGTCTTATTCCTGCGACCCATTGATGACATTTGGGGCTTTCTGAGAACTTTTAATGCCACCCAGCTGGCTGCAATGGCACCGGAACATGAAATACCAAAGATTGGCTGGTATAGTCGTTTTGCTCGCCACCCATATTATGGAACCACTGGGGTGAATTCTGGTGTCATGCTAATGAATTTAACCCGAATAAGAAATACCCAATTCAAGGTAAGGAGATCATTTATTTATTTTGGGAAGAATATCTTCCTTGGGGTAGCGTTGGTTTTTACTCCATTTCTTGTGCAAAACTTTGACAGATTGTGGAGTTTAGCTTCTTTCTGTACAGATGGCATTGACATGATGAAAACATAACATGGACTATGTGTCTTTTTTAGAAATGTGAACCACATAGATCAATAAGTACACAAACTGCTTCTGAGACATAGTGAAAGAATAGTTATTTCAGCAGAAGACTTAGACTTAGAGGACTTAGAATAACTTTATTGTCACTTTCAATGTACACTAATTGGCATACATTAAAATGAAATTTTGTCGCATACAGCTCTTAAAGGGTCACCACCTCCAATATACACTATATAAACATGACAAAATAAATACATATATACATGCATACATACATACATACTTATGCATATACCCACATAT
Organism: Rhabdophis nuchalis; assembly: GCA_039707465.1. Lineage (NCBI taxonomy): Eukaryota > Metazoa > Chordata > Lepidosauria > Squamata > Natricidae > Rhabdophis > Rhabdophis nuchalis. Next base: position 58,890,489 of record CM077646.1, read on the forward strand.
ATTATATGATACAGAGTAACAACCCAGTCTAGTTCAGATGTATACATGTACATGGCGAGAAAAACTAATCTTGCGAGTTTACCAGATGGCATAGGGAACAAAGCTGTTACAGAATCTGATAATCCTGCTTGAAATACTTCAAAACCTCCTCCTAGAGGAGAGCAACAGAAGCAGATCATAAAGTGGATATGTGGGGTCCCTAATAATGCTTTGAGCAATAATCACATAGCACTTATAAGCAGTATCCTGAATAACAGGAAAGGAGCTTCCTATAATATTCTTGCCTGTCCTTACTACTCTCTGTATGGGCTTTCTATCTGAGGCACTGCTGCCACCAAACCAAACATTGATGCAGTTTGTTAAAATGCTCTCAATTGTGCCTCTGTAAAAGTGCATGAACTGTAGGCCTTCAAATGCTTCTACACAAAAGATTTTCACAGTGTAGCCAGTCTTTCTGGTACCCTTTGGATATGTTAGATTTCAGCTCCCATAATCCTTAGCCATCACATCCAGTGGGGAAGAATGATTGAATATTTGTCCGACAGATTTCTTGTTTGGCATATTTAGGAGAAATAATTTCTCATTCCATCTTGTTGAAAGCAACTTTTTTCATACTGTTTGGTCACTGAACCCATATAGAAGATGCACCATGGCTATAGCTTCCTTCTGCTATGATTGTAAATTTGTGGTTACAATTTCTTTATCAAATTATTTATTTCTCTATTTCAGAACAACTTGATACCAACAGGCTTGAAATGGGAAGAGATGTTGTACCCTTTATACCAAAAGTATAAAAATTACATTACGTGGGGAGACCAGGACTTGCTAAATATTATTTTTTACTTCAATCCAGGTGCATATTTTATACGTATATAAGATATTATAATATAATGATAGCACTATTTTGACTTTGAGCATAAAATAATAATTTTTAAAAAATGAGAGTCTCCAAGTATGAGTATTGCATTATTGTTCCTTTATGCCATAATACATTTCTACATATTTTTCCAATCATTGGAAGTCTCCACCTTTTGCAAATTTTATCTCAAAAACCATACTGATTGGAGCAAGCATAAAAAAAATCAGAATTATATATATTTGGATTTATCATTTATATGATGTTATTACAAAATTATTTTTTTTCTGATTTCTTTCAATGTATTGTATTTAAAGCTAATTCCTATACATCATTCTATTCCTGGATAATAGAGTAGTGTGGTGACTAGGGGTGAACACGGTCGCCTGCCACTCAGAAGGCTGTGAGTTCAATCCTATGTAGTGGAAGATGTCTGTCTCCTAGGGCAGAAAGAAAAAAAAATATTTTGCGAACTCCGCATGGCGTCAGGAAGGGCATCCAGCCAATAAACTCTCAGCTTCATCCAGGTCCGCCACCCCCAAAAAATTATGGGGTTACAGGGTCATAAAAAGAAGAGTCATTCTACTCTTGGATAATTTTTATCTCTCTTTTATATGTTTTTATTTTACTTCCTTTTAGAATGTCTCTACCTCTTTCCCTGTCAGTGGAATTATCGACCAGATCACTGCATGTATGGCAGCAACTGCAAAGGAGCAGAAGAAGAAGGCATTTCAATTCTGCATGGGAATCGAGGTGTCTATCATGATGATAAGCAACCTACTTTCAAAGCACTCTATGAAGTGATACGTGATGTAAGTGATGCTTTGCCAAAACACAAGTTCTTGCATAAAATAAGGCTGCAATTTGTTGTATCAGTATTGGGTTTTATTGTTAACTAATACCCAGCCACGCGTTGCTGTGACCCAGTCTGGTTAAATGGCCAACCAATCTGTGTGTAGATCTACACCTGCACACATACACACAACCACTATATAACCCCCAACCTACCTACCTACTGTATTTCTCCCTCTCTATCAATCCCTCTACCTACCTACCTACCAACCTACCTACCTACCTACCTACCTACCGTATTTCTCCCTCTGTCTATCCCTCTACTTACCTACCTACTGTATTTCTTCCTTTCTCCCTCTATCTACCTACCTACTGTATTTCTCCCTCTCTATCTATCCCTCTACCTACCTACCTACTGCATTTCTCCCTATCTATCTATCCACCTACCTACCTACTATATTTCTTCCTTTCTCCCTCTACCTACCTACCTACCTACCTACCTACCTACCTACCTACCTACCTACCTTATTTCTCCCTCTCTAGCTATCCCTCTATATACCTACCTACCTACTGTATTTCTCCCTCTCTATCTATTACCCTATATACCTACCTACTGTACAATAGCAGAGTTGGAAGGGACCTTGGAGGTCATCTAGTCCAGCTCCCTGCCTAGGCAGGAAGCCCTATACCATTTTAGGCAAGTGGCTATCCAACATCTTCTTAAACACTTGCAGTGTTGGGGCATTCACAACTTCTGGAGGCAACTTCTGTTCCACTGGTTAATTGTTCTAACTGAGGAAATTTCTCCTCAGTTCTAAGTTGCTTCTCTCCTTGATTAGTTTCCACCCATTGCTTCTTGTTCTGCCCTCTGGTGCTTTGGAGAATAGCTTGACTTCCTCTTCTTTGTAGCAACCCCTGAGATATTGGAAGGCTGCTATCATGTCTCCACTAGTCCCTCTTTTATTAAACTGTATTTCTCCGTCTCTCTTTCTCTCTATGGGCCACCTGGGAGTTTGCTATCTCAGTGCCTTCTTTTGGCCCTAAGAAGCCTCCATATGAGGCCTCTTCCAACAATGACAGTTGAAAAGCAGCCTGATGGGCGGGGCTACAGGGAAGTGAAAACACGATCAGTGGGTACATTTTACATTTGTGTACCTTGCACATGGCACTTGTGTGCTAGGCACAAAATGAGTACGTATTCTATTATCGGAAGTCCTTGGGAACATTGTGTCAAAATTTGAGGTAAATCGGTGCAGTAGTTTTTGAGATTAGCTGCTTCGTACAAACTATTTTACATTTTTATTTATATAGACAAGAATCCCAGAAGGTAGAACAGGCTAAGAGCTTCTAACTTACTCAGAATTTCCAGTGAATGTTATACCTGCATGGGTACTTGAAATTAGGACCTATTGCTCCTATTATAGAACTCCATCCATGATACCATATTTGTATAGAGACTTTGTCAATGTTCTTGCTGTAATCACAACTTCTTCAGCCAGATTCAGAATCAAGAGCCCCAGTTCAGTTTATCCTCAATGTTCAAGTCAAAAAAAAAAAGGCAGTAATATTTCTGGACTAATGCTTAAATATATGATAACAAAAAGAACAAAGAGTTGAATGATAATGATAGCAGATTAAATGGATTAAAGTAATATAAGAGATTACTAAAGACGAGGATGAGGAGATGGAATAAATAGGAGTCAGACTATGTGTTTTGTATTGGTGCCAAGTAGGAGAAGATGATGACACATATATAAATATCAACCATGAACCAACGATTTAAAGTTGCTGATTACATTTTTGTATCTTTTTCCTCTTTAGTTTTCCTTTGAAGACAATCTCTTCCAATCAATGTACTATCCGCTGCAGACCAAGTTCCTCAATACTGTACACACTTTATGTGGACGAATTCCACAAGTTTTTCTGAAACAAATTGAGAGAACCATGAAGAAGGTCTATGAAAAACATGTGATTGTCAATGTTGGAGCCAATTTCAGATTATAATCGTAGCAATATATTTTAATGGAGCTTTTGTCGCCCATCATATCCCACCCTGGGGCTGTGAACTGAAAGTTCTGTGTTGGTTTTTTTTGCTACAGTTCTGTAAACAGGTACCGGGGGGTAAGATTCACGAAGCTTAGTAAGACATTTCTGACTAGACATGTATAGGATTGCATTGAGTCAGTTGTTGCTTAAGCAAAATGGCAAGGCTTTTATTTAATTATAATAATGACCATGCCATTCTTTAGCTTGATGGTGGCTATGGCAATGGTTTGAATTCTGAAAAAAAAGAAAAAAGAAAAATACTGTTGCAGGTAAGATGAGGAACATAAATATTTGGAAACTGTTAAGACACAGATATAAGGAGAATTTCTCTGTAATTCTGCGAGAAAGCTCTTACAGATATTTCTTGTGCTGGAAAATAATACCTAATGATATAACTTAGCTTGTACAATGACAGAGAAATAGATTTTGCGGCTCATCATTCAATGTATGTAGTTGCTTTGAGGCTTTGCTCTTTGATGTTTGTAACTTTCTGGATTTTGTCATTCCATACTATCAACTCTCTTCAAACCTAGAGTAGAAGATGCCTTTGGATTTTCTTATCCTTCTGTTTACACCAATTCACAGAGAGTATCCACTTTTGGTACCATATAGTTGTCTTTGAGATGAAAATAGTCCATTCAGCTGTTTCAGCAGGAGAAATTAGCCTTCCTCTCTCCTTCCATTCATGGCATTTGATTCACCAGCAGGATGTTACTCATCTTAAAACCATTCCCTTTAGGACATCATTGAAAACGTATTTGTCCAGCCTCTACACCTTCCGCAGGTTAACTCTCTTTTGTTGCATCATGATCTTGATTGCCAAACTGACATCAAGATCATAATTTGAACCTCATACTCTTAGATGGTTTCCAGCAAATTGCAGTTGGTCAGAACTCATGTATCATTTCACTGAGGAACATCTACCTCTTTGGTATTTTAGGGACCATTATTATTATTAAACTATGTGGGGATTCTGTTTCAGCAAATCTAACTGTGCTCCAACTATTTTAACCAGAAGGATTGTCAACCTTGCTACTTTGACACCTGAGGATAGTGAGGTGAAGGTTAATTTCTCCTTTTTGCTAAGGTTTACATGATGAAATCAGCAACTATTGCTGGTGTTATTTCTTCAGATTGATGGAAGGACTGTATGTAATAAGCCAAGTAGATTCTTGTTTGAAATATGTTTTCATTAGTTATTAAGGTGATATTCTCCACTTTGCATGATGTAACATACAATTGTCTTTATTATCTCACCAAGTTTTAATATATCAATTTTGTTATCTGCTATCTTTGCTACACATGATTAAGATTAAGTTATTCTTCCAAACGCCTTTATCCATTCCTGAGTTAAAATGCAGAATGATTTATAATACAATAGCAGATTTGGAAGGGACCTTGGAGGTCATCAAGTCCAACTCCCTGCCTAGGCAGGAAACCCTATACCATTTCAGACAAATGGCTATCCAACATCTTCTTGAAGACTTGCAGTGTTGGGGCATTCACAACTTCTGGAGACAAGCTGTTCCACTGATTAATTATCCTAACTGTCAGGAAATTTCTCCTCAGTTCTAAGTTGCTTTTCTCCTTGATTATTTTCCACCCATTGCTTCTTGTTCTGCCCTCAGGTGTTTTGGAGAATAGTTTGACTCCCTCTTCTATGTGGCAACCCCTGAGATATTGGAACGCTGCTATCATGCCTCCCCTAATCCTTCTTTTTATTAAACTAGACATACCCAGTTCCTGCAACTGTTCTTCATATGTTTTAGTCGCCAGTCCCCGATTTACAGGAATATATTTTTGTCATTTTACATATAGAACTTGAGGAGCAGATTTTTCACATAGAGTTGTACAATATGTTCTAGATAGCTCCTTTCTGTCTCAAATATTTTTGTAGTCAGGAGAACATAAGAGACAACCGTATTTTTCATTATATTACTCTCTGAAGCAGCTTTTGAGCTGTTTTCTTCTTTACATTCTTGCCAAACATCTGCTAAAACATAGGAGAGTTGAACATAATCTCACTTTAGTAATAAGATGGCTATGTGGGTGAATTTGATGCTAGTTAGTGTGGCCTGTTATGACTGCAACCTGGCCTGTAGGATGGAACCATATGAGATCAACCAGAGGGTAAAAGAAAAACTGGTTGGATTTGTATGTGTCACCCTGTGAATAAGTTAAGTGAATTTGAAACTGCTACTATACCAGGGGTCTGCAAAGTCGGCTCTTTTAAGACTGGTGGACTTCAACTCCCAGAATTCCCCAGCCAGCTATGCTGGCTGGGGAACTCTGGGAGTTAAAGTCCACCAGTCTTAAAAGAGCCGACTTTGCAGACCCCTGTACTATACTAATGCCAAAATAGTTTGTCTGATGCTAGTGCTCCTTAAAGAGTAACAGCAAAACCGAAAGGGTAACACCATGCCACATCCTCCTTTGTGGATTTGTGTGTTTTTTGTCTCTCACAAAAAGGTCTTTCCTTTTGCACCTGTTTTTAAAACTGAAATCACACTTGAGTATAACTTAATTGCAGGAAAATTCAGAATGCGTTGCCTAGCAATTATTAAAAAGAAAAGGTAGATTTTTATAAGAAGTATTAGAAAATCAAGCCCATGGAAGAAGAAGAAGAAGAGCTACAGTAAATGCTTATTTTATAGCAGATATAATATTCAAAGGGATGAAAAGATCTACTATTATCCCTCCAAAAGATGGAATTTTAAAAAATCCCTTTAATGGAAAATTGATATAGTTTTGAAAAGTGAGTTTGGCCATTTTTTACTTGGTGAATTACAGCCCTGGTTCAGTTGCTCTCTGTTAAATCTCCATTCATGTGCAGGATCTCAGGTGTCCTGTAAGATATTTCAAAATCTAATATTGCAAAGATGTTTAAAAGTGGTATTTGATACAGTATTTGATTCCAGGACAGATTTAGAATTTGTCTAGTTCAATTTCTCAAATAGAGTGTCTTTGGTTAACATTTTTATATCTCTTTTATGATACTCTCAAGCATAAACACATCTCAAAGAAGATTGAAAAATATTTGGATATGCATCACAAAACTCTTTGAGATTTGCCATACATTGAAGCAACATTGCTGTTGTGGTTTTCTTTGAAAGAAAAATAACCTAAAGTTTGTAATAGGAATTCTGCTCCACTTGAACTTTTGATTTGAGTTACTTTAGTAGATGTATTGGAAATTGAATTCAAAGCATAGACATGAGGATTATTGTTATTATTGTTCAAAGTCAATAATGAATTCTGGTGTGTTACCAGAACAGGTTTTTAAAAAATCATTTTTGTGAATTCAAATTTCTTTTCAGAAATAGTGTGATTTTAAACATAAAAAAGGAAACAGTTAACTTTCTTGTCACATAAAGTATTATCTCTACCATATTTTGATATGTTTACAAAAATGTAATGTGGCATTATCTTTTGCATTACTTTTTAAAAAGCAAGCAAATCTAAAATACTTTTTATATCTTCGCTTGATTTATAAATAATTTAATTTTCTAATTGTGAATTAACATTAACAATTCTGCACAGTATTAGTAGACTTATGCAAGGAAAAATATCAGTTTGCATTCTGTTCTTGGGGCATTGCTGGTAGACTACATTGCAAATCTCTTAAGAAAAATTTTAAAATAATTATATAAATATATTTACTGGATAAATGCTTAACTTGTTTAAACAAATAGCTTGCAATTTTCAGCACATTTCATATTATAATTTTAATAACATTTTTTCAATATGTTATTAATATATGTAAAATATTAATTACTAATTTTTAAAAAATAACCATTACATATAGAGCACATATAAATATTTATTTCAATTTCCTCATCTACATGCTGTGTTATTTTTTATATTAGGATATGAGAAGGGGATTTGCTACCTACTTCAGTAGAAAGACCGCCATCAAAATAGTTGTAAACCAAGGTAAATTAAGGTTACAGGACAGGAGAAACAAGGGTGAATTTATATTCTTGTTTTAATAATCTTGTTGTAAAACTATACTTTAATCTCTAACTGCCTCATAGTTGCTTAATTTTTTCTGGTTGATGGCTCTGTACATTAAACTCTTGTCAGTAACTGAATAGCAAACACTCAAATAATGAATTATAGGGCTGTAATAAATTATGTACATCTACAATTAAAAGGATAATAGTTATATTGATGAACTGTCACCAGTTCCCATCCTAAATCTCAATCTTAAATATATTTCTATCTGCAAAATATTACCTATAGCTGATTGATCCTTTGCAGAGCTAGACATGTCTATACCTATTGATTTTAATGTTGAATGTGCCAAAATTCCTTTTAGTGCTAACTACAAGTACACTTGCTTTCAATAGCTGCCAGATTACTATCTCAAAGACTTGAAGAGTCACAACTCAAGATAGCCTGTCAATATAGATACAGTTCTTCAGATGTGTCAATAGAGATTCTTAGCCATCCAGGTCATCATCATCTCAAAGGTGCTTTTTCAAATGTGTTCTGATGTATATGAATTTAACCTTGATTTGGAAGGTATTTGTCCTATTGCCAAATTGCTTCAAGGGGCCCTTGGTGCTCTTTGAGTTTGGTTGTTTTCTTGAAGACTTTTCCTTGCCCCAAACTCTTGTGTAATGACTGCAACAATCACTACATAGGACAAGCAGGTAGGAGACTGATAAAATGCATCCATGAACACCAACTAGCAGTCAAGACATGATAAAAACTCCTTAATTGCACAACATATGGACAGACTTAACTATAGTTTCAACTGGGAAACTGTAACTATCCTAGACCAAGCCAAGTTCAAAAACGCTATGGAATTTCTAGACGTCTGGCACTGACATATTAGCCATTAATAGAGACATAGACATAAACAACATCCATATACTATGCAAAAGAGACAACCAACAGGCCAAAAAAGGAATAAAAAGACCAAACACCCCCGCCTCACCAGCAATTAGCATCAAGATGAATATAGATTTAACTCCAAGGTTAACATCAGACGAACAATCAAGAAGTAAACAGTATCCCAATCAAGGAATTCCCAAACAAGCTAACGGTAAGCAGCCCAACCATGAACCTGTAAAATCACTCTCACCAACACTAACAGGGCAAGTCACTAGAATGTAAACAGAGATCAAATCCCATTCCTTGCTAGCACTGATAATATTACATAGTTTGTGTAATAAAACATCTGCAAAAAAACCAACAACCTTCCAAGGTCAGAGGGCATGAAGGAGCCCTCATTTCAACCCTGAGTTACAAATGTTCTCCTTTATTGGCATACTGCTTTAATTTACTAGACTAATATCTTTATAATTTTCAGAATTCCAGAGTTGCCAGAATGTTGATACAACTTAAAAATTCATTCTCACCTTATTTTTTTTGTTCTGAATCCAGTCATAGCTAAGAAAAAAAATATTTTTTAGCACTAAGAAACTTTGTGATGAGATGTAAAGTACAGGTTTGACCTCCGCCTGCTTCTAAAGTTAGTTGATAATTGCGTACCTATAGGTTTTCTACATGGCACACTGTTGCCGATTTCCATCTAAGTGGGAAATGAAAAATGGAAATTGCATTACTTGTCTCTGTAAAATTGCAATCAATGTCATGTCACTTTACTAACTTGTATATTTCTGTTTGATGAAGTGCACTGAATATTTATGGCTCCTAAGGAGGCAATTATAGTGTATTTAAAGTCATTTATAATTTTAGACCTTTCAGGTAAATAAACCAACTTTCAGCAAATATGAGCCTCTTTTTTTCTAGAACAAATTAATAGCTGTCTTCAATCTTGTATACATGCACAGAAAACACATTTGTTCTAGCTATGAATAATTTATATGATAAAGTTATGGTTGGTTTTGCATGAAAATATTAAGGGTGTTTTCTGATGTTGATATCCAAACAATCTGGATATTTGACAAACTAAAGAAGAGGATCACAAAAAAAGGACTGAACAAAAAGAAATAGAAGATAGAAGGAATAATGGAACAAGTTTCTGTTACTCTGAATAAATAAAGAGCAACAGATAATATCAAATGTATCTGGCATTGCACAGACACAGGTCTATAAAGGGAAAACTAACAACATAAAATAGAGCTCTTGAAAGTAGTGAATAAAGTTGTGTTCTTGCTTTCACTATCTTCTATATCAGCAGGTAGATTTTAATGATCAGTCTTGTCATCAAGTTAAAATATCCTTTATTTCTGCTTGCTAATTTATTATGGTAGCATTTTTATAGCTTCTTCCTAATAATTTGAATTTTTAGCTATGTAGTTTTATTCTTAATCCTCAAAGATAAGTGACTGCATGAATAGAATTAGGTACAAAATTGACATCACAAGTCAAAGCTTAGCAATGCACATTTGTCTAGCTCCAAGTTTTCCCCAAAACCTGTTCTTTGAAATTGCTCTCAAATTGTAGTAATTATTAATAATCTATCTAAGACAACAAATCATAGGGCATTTGTCCTCAAAACCTGATTACCATAATCCATCCATCCATGTCTTGGCTAAGGATTTTGTTATAGCTTGAATAGTCACAGCTTTTGCTGAAATATGTCTTAATGAGTCATGCACTTTGATTTAAATTGGCAACCATTGTTCATAAAACTATTTTTGTTAACCATTTTTTTTGGAACAAAACCTGTTTTTTTGGATTTGCACAATGTTTCAAGTATGAAGGATGGTTTTGCAAGTCATGTTTGGGTTAATTTGGAGACTATATCATGCCTGATCATAGAATATTGTTAATCATTACTTAAGTCTTAGTATGATCATGATATTTTTATTTTTATTTATTTTTTTCATATTTATAACCCGCTCCCATCTCACAACAAGGGACTCGGGGCGGCGAACATAGAATTAAATCAATAAATACAAAATACAAATACATAGATATTAGATGCCTGTGTTGTAACCGTTTTTAAAACCCTCGTTTATAATTGGCGGTGCTGGGGTTACGCAAGGCCGGCTAGTTGAAAGAAGTGAGTCTTAAGACATTTGCGGAAGAGGCGGAGGTCAGGAATGGTGCGGATTTCAGGGGGCAGGTCGTTCCAAAGGGCCGGCCCTGCCACAGAGAAGGCCCTCCCCCTGGGCGCCGCCAGTCGACATTGCCCGACTGACAGCACCCTGAGGAGGCCCTCTCTGTGGGAGCGTGTCGGTCCCAGGGATGTATGGGGCAGGAGACGGTCTTGCAGATAGCTAGGTCCCGAGCCATGGAGCGTTTTGAAGATGGTCGTTAGGACCTTGAAGCGCACCCGAAAGACCACAGGAAGCCAGTGGAGCTCGCTTAGGACAGGTGTTATATGGGAGTGTTTAGGCGCTCCCGTAATTATCCGTGCGGCCGCGTTCTGGACTAACTGTAGTCCTCGGGTGCACTTCAAGGGAAGCCCCATGTAGAGAGCATTGCAATAGTCAAGTCGAGATGTGACGAGTGCTTGAGTGACTGTGCGTAAGGCTCCCCGATCCAGTAAGGGACGCAATTGGCGCATCAGGCGTACCTGATGGAATATGTGAATCCATTTAAATGTAGCCTATTCAACAACCGTGCTGTGTAAGGTTACCATGTTTTCCTGAAAATAATACAGGGCCTTATTTTCTTTTGACCCTCAAAATAAGCGCTTGGCCTTATTTTCAGGGAGGTCTTATTATTTTTGAGGTGCAGGAGGTGTCGAGAGTGGTCATCTAATGGCTGCTGCTGCGGTGCAATATTTTTGGGGAGGGCTTATTTTAGGGGGAGGGCTTATTTCAGCGCATGCATTCAAAAGCCCAATTGGGCTTATTATCTGGGGAGGTCTTATTTTCGGGGAAACAGGGTAGTTGCAATAATTTAAAAAAAAAACTTCACTCTTGTAAGGTGATTGAATACATCCAATAAATTCTGTACAAGATTGTTGCAGTGTATCAATAAGTTGTTAGATGGTTTCCAAAAACATGGAGTATGGTGTCTGGAGAATTTTGTATTTTTAAGTCATCTTAAAAATACAAAATATAGAATGAGATACAGTAATAGTTTTAATAATAGCTATTGTGATGTTAACACCCTTGCTGTAATGATATAGACTTGAAAGGTTCAGTGGAGCCTTCTTGATAATCTTCCTAATATTTTTTTCTTCTTAGCATTTTTTCAGAACACTCTTTTTTTTATCAACCCAAAGTTGCCCAAGAGGGGCTAGAACTCACAGTATCCTAGTTTCTAGCCTGGTGTTTAACTACTCCATCAAACTGGCTCCCTAGTTTATCTTTAGAATATGGATCAAGGAAAATAACTGGATCTTAAAAAGTGGCTGTTTCATTTTTTAGTTATTTGTTCAAAAGTAGATTCTGTAATTTGTATTGTTCAATCTTGCTACTAGTTTTGGTTTGGAATGCTGTTCATTTAATCTTGTTTTCATCTGATCTACTGTCATTGTTTTATTATTAATTTACATTTCATGTTTTTAATGCAGAGAACTGCAAATACAAAACTATTTATAGTCAAAATAAATAATTAAATAAAGTTCCTGAAAGGGTTTTAGAAAAGAGAGTTACATGGGGAAATACAGAAAATAGTTTCCACTTCACTGCCCAATCCTATTTGGGAGCAGATTATGCTACTTCTTCCTTCACTTAAAAGTTCAAATATGAGACGCATTCAGTTTTAACAGCAACAAGATTCACTTTGTGGACTAAACAAGCCTAAAATAGTTTTGGCTTAATTGGTTCTATAGACCAAGTGTAAATTATAGTTCATAGTTATATTTTAGCTTATTGTGCAAATTAAGCCAGCTGATATTCAAAAACAATTTTTATATTTTGGTGTAATATGTATATCTAGTTATAAAGTGTCCCTTACTTAAGATTGAAAAACTAGCTAGCATTCAAAATATTAGTAGGATATTGCATCTCTTGGTTACATAGGCCTTTGGATTTAGAATCCAAAGAAGGCATTTGCATGAAATCAGTTATCTTTTTTAAAAAGACACCAAATTCCACCATTGCATTGCAGAACCTACTTAACATTTTTTTAAAACAAATACAATTTGGAGATGTATGATGCTGTATCTGTACTAAATTCTCATCCAAGCTACTACAGATCATTGTTTCACTAATGTTCTACAATTCTGGTGTGTGTGTGTGTGTGTGTCTGTCCCCATGTCCTGGAGGACAATTGTTTCCTCTTCTTATTGGACACTGAGACATAATGTGCAAAACTACCAGGAAGAATTGTTAAAGATGGATGAGTGCTGTCATTTCTTACATGGAATGACAAATTGGCTCTGCCACTCTGAAAATTGCAAAGGAAAAAAGAGAAAAAAAATTCTCTATGAGCCCTGGGGTTGCTTTAAAAGTGACTTCCTTTTAAGTGTTATGATATTAATGGATAAGATATTCAGTAGATGACGGGTATCTCCTTAAGAGGTTCTTTCTAACTTTATCCAGACAGTTTCTGAAGTATAGAGTATTAACATTTCAAGAACAATTCACGGATGTTTCCTCCCTTTATTTTAGTAGTACTATTTCTGCAAGAAATTAAAGGAAGAATGAATTAATGCTGAACAGTGGAAGAACAAAGAAACAAATATATCTCGATATATTTGTTTCTAAAAAGATTTAAACTTCCAAAATGCAGGATACCCCAAAAAAAATCAACACTTAGCTTTTTAGAAAAGCTTTTGGTCAAAATAAATTGTATAATCTTTATATAATAAATCTTCCATGAACCTTTCTAGTATATTTTTGTCAATCTGATGCCCGCTTAGATGTTAAACCACTTGACTCATATTTACGACATTGTAGTGTCCTGAGTCATGTGATCACTTTTGCGACCTTATGCAAAGCAAAGTCAATGGAGAAACCAGATTCACTTAACGACCATATTACTAATTTAACCACTGATTCACTTAACAACTGGCAAGAAAGGTCATAAAATGAGGCAAATTTCAAATGTCTTGCTTAACAAATTTTGGGTTCAATTATTGTAAGTTGGGGACTACCTGTTAGGAGTAGATCCCAAGCAAGAATCGGCAGAATCAACTGAGCACATGGAGAAGCCAGTCCCAAAGCCAAAGTGCCAGATTATTCCAGTAAACAACTAGACCAATATTGGTGAACCTTTTCGGCAGAGTGCCGAAATAGGACAGCGCACACGCATGGGAGCACCATAAATTGGAAGAGCAGTTCTCTGGCACCCATGTTAATGCAGGGAAGCTGAGCATACAATTTCTGGCGTGCATGTGTGCTAGTCACCTGGTCTTCTGGTTTCTGGCGCACATGTGCGCACAAAGACCAGCAGAACCTGGAAGAGCAACAAGCGATGGCTGGAGTGCCCGGAGAGATGGCTCTGTATGCCACTTCCAGCACATGTACCATAGGTTCACCATCATGGAACTAGACTCAGTCAAACTGCTTGCCAGATCCCTGGATAATTCGCTGAGCATTCTGAAAACTCATAGTATCCGTTAGAGATCTGAGGCAAAATAAATCTAACGAGTTTTTCCCCACCAAGACCAACTTGTTGTGGCCAATTCATTACACCGTTACATCCACAGCAATCAGTCGAGGAAAAGGGGCACAATTCAACACCCACCCACCCACTTTTAGATTATGTGGAGTCTGCCCTGAGAGACCAGAACTAATATTTTTCATGTCCCACCTCTCCTGCGCGAGCTGCACTGGCTGCCTGTGGCTTTCCGGGTGCGCTTCAAGGTGCTAGTAACAATCTTCAAAGCGCTCCATGGCACGGGTCCTGGTTATTTGCAAGACCGCCTCCTGCTACCAAATACCCCCCACCGACCAGTTCGCTCCCACAGACTAGGCCTCATCAGGGTGCCGTCGGCCAAACAATGCCGCCTGGCGACCCCCAGGGGGAGAGCCTTCTCTGTGGCAGCCCCTGCCCTCTGGAACGACCTACCCCCCGACCTACGTATGACCACTAACCTGAACCTCTTCCGTCGGGCCTTGAAAACGCATTTATTCTGTGTGGCCGGCCTGGCGTAGTAGCTTTTAATTGGTTTAATTGGTTTTATTTAAGAGTTTATTCTGGATTTTAGAACGGGCCCCAATTTAATATTATTTTATAGTATTTTATGTATCGATGTCTTTTGTATGTTTTTATTGATGCCTGTTAACCGCCCTGAGTCCCGCAAGGGAGAAGGGCGGTATACAAATTTAATAATAAACATAAACATGTTTCAAGCCCTCAAATGATGTCAGCTTCACAGATGTGGCTATGAACCTCTGCTGCTCACTGAAAAAGATGACAACAGCTACAGCCCCCCACTCCAACCCCCCACCCCTCATAGAATGTGGCTGGTGTCAATCCAAAATTCTGATGGACAAAGTTTGAAAGGGGACATAAGTCTCAGTAATACATGCCAAGTCTGCCCCCTCATCCAAAATTAAGTCATAGATAACAAGTCAATTTTTATACAGATAGATTTTATTTATTTTATTTTTTATTTTATTTACATTTATATCCCGCCCTTCTCCGCAGAGGACCCAGGGCGACGCACAGGAAATTTAAAAAACATACAGAATACAAAGATAAATACATAATTTAAAATATAAATTAAACCGTCTTATCCTATGCTAAAGACCCAATTTTAAAATACCCAATTTAAAACTATCTAAAAGTCCCCATGGGAGGTTAGGCTAGGCCGGCTTGTTGGAATAGATATGTCTTTAGACATTGGCGTTTAACAGCAGCAGCAAAAACTCCTAGGCTTAAGGATCCAGAATCCTGGCATTCAAAATGAGGTGAAAGCTAGAAGGAAGGGCAGTCTGCTTTCAGCTTCCCACAACCAAAATCCTAACCTAGGTGCTCTAAAATAATACATAATCAATGCATGATCCTAACCTAGGTGCTCTAATCAATTTATGGCAAGTGTGTTAAGCAAACAGCAGATGTCAGTATTTTCCTTTTGACATTTATTCCCCTTTGTGTGCTTAGGGAACTCTCCAAAAAATGGGCAAAAACTGACTTGGATTTAATTATTTTAATTTGATTAAATCCTGCTAGATTTAAAATTATTTGAAACTGATTGAAATAACATAACAAAACAGAAGGGCATGGTTGTTCTGCCTTTATTCAAGCATCTCCCCCTCATGCCATATTTAAGCAACTTATGGAAGACTTAGCTGGACTGCAAATTTCCCAGCTTATGATATGAAAATGTTTGTGACTCCTAGAACTCTGCCAATTACCACCATAATGACTGGGAACTCTGAGTGTTATAATCCTAGCAAATTAAGTTTCCAGAACAATATAATAATAATAATAATCTTTATTGTCATTGTACTTGTTTACAACAAAATTGGTTAAAAATTCTTCGGAACTGGGATAATTGTGGCTGCTTTCAAACATGATGGGACTCTAGCCTGTTGCAGGGAGAGGTTAAAAATCCTTGTCAGGAGCCCTGTTAATTGGTTAGCACAGTTTTTTACCACTTTCCCCAACACCCCGTCTGGACCTGCAGCTTTGTTGGGATTTACAGCCTTCAGCTAAACTTTCACTTGATGTTCATCCAGGATGAGTGGCTGGAGGTTAGAGGGCCTTTGGGCTAAAACCACAGAGACTGATCTTTTGACCTCAAAGTGGGCGAAGAAGCTATTTAGCTCCTCTACTATCAGGGCATCAGCATTGGCTATTTTTTTCATATTGCCCTTATAGTTGGTTAGGTGTTGTAGCCCCTGTCACACCTGTCTTGAGTTATTATCTTCCAGATACTTCTCTACCTTTTGTTTGTATTTCTGTTTAGCTGCCTTAATGCCTCTTCTCAAGTTTGCCCTGGCTTCATTGTATTTGTCTTTGTTTCCTGCCTTGAAGGGGGAACAAAAAATGGGGTGGGGAGCACCTCTCATCCGTGCATGCACACTGGGGAGGTTCACACGTTGCATTATGAGTGCGGCATGCCCACGCGCAATCCCCCTGCACTCCCCCCCATGACATGTGAGCCAAAAAAGGTTCGCCATCGCTGCTCTAGTTCATCACTTTTGTGGACAAAGGATGTAGAGTTGGTTAGAAAAATGCTTGGTAATGCTGGTCTGTGAGGCTGCTTCCGTAACCGAACTAGCAAACCAGCTCTGCATCCCCGCTTCTGCTTCCGCTCTCTTCGCCGCCTCCTAGGCCCAACAACGATCCATGGAGAGCCTGGCAGTCTTACTATGTCACTCGGTATATTATGAGACTGCTGGAAGTCTCTAGCAATATCTAGTCGACTAGAAGATCCAATGCATGTATAGACTAGTTTTTGCCTAACTCTACTATGTCACCAGGAGCTCAAAGCCCCAGTGTCTAAGCGCGCACGCAGGGGGGGGGGACATAACTAAATATATTAAATAACTGTTCCATTGAACCTGATGCACTGCAATTTCATGCACTGAAAATGCATGAAACTTTACCGCCCATACCTTGTCTGCGTTTTGAGCAGTGAACTCCAACACCTTTGGAAGGCACCAGGTGAGAAGAGGCTAAATGTAAGCCCCAGTTACTTGATTGACTTGGGCAGCTTATAGAAATTGAATAAATAAATAAATAAATAATCTTTCAAAGGCAGCACATCTCTTCTAGTAAAACCCCTCTATACCATGTGATGCTGGATAAAAAATCCGGGTACTGTTCCAAACTGGGAATAAAATGAAGCTGCTTAAGAAAGTAAGTTTAGTGATGAACAGAAAAGTGGTGGGTTTCCAATTTTTTTAAATGATTGGTTCACTTGCTGTCATGCGACGCTTTTGCACATGCGCAGAAGCATCTGGGTGGGTGGGTGAAGCCTCCTGCCGCCACCACTACCAGTTCACCCTCTCCGGGCCGAACGGGTAAAAACCCACCTCTGGAACAGAACCATCACACACACAGTGTGCAGTTCTGGGACAACTAACAAAACGGAGTTGAGAACGGGTGGGTTTTATACCTTGATTCCTACGGGGTCATGGCTGGCTATAGGCAAAAGGGGAAATGCAAATCCTAGGTCAGAGGTTGGCAATTTTAAGACTTGTAGACTTCAACTCCCAGAATTCTGAGAGTTGAAGTCCATAAGTCTTAAAGTTGCCAAGTTTGGGGAACCCTGTCCTATGTTTGTCTGAGCTAATCTTAACAACCTTTGGCTTGCCTAATTGTGCTGCTTATCTGGCGTTTCCATCTGACCTAGTCTTTCTGAATGGATTACCAAATTTACATTTGTAAAAGCTGGCCTCCTGCGTTTCTGCTTGGAGGAGGGGGGCTGGGGCTGGTTTCTGCCTCAAGAATTTCCCCCATTTCTCCTTTAGGGGAAATATTCTACCCTGCCTTTTTAATATTCCCCAAAATATTTCATTCTCTAGGAGTGAGTGCTACTTTTCTATGGTCGCTACAAGAGATAGTGATTTCCGTTTATAGGAGAAGGAAGAAAAGGGTGGAGTGAAAATAAACAGGTACACCTCAGCCAGATAAATACCTTAACTTTAGCAACTGATCAGCGGACTTCAATTCCCAGCATCCCCTGGGGAGCATGGCTAGGGAATTCTGGGAGTTAAAAAAATCAGCCCATCTTAAAAGTTGCTAACGTTGAGAAAACATCACCTTAAACGCTCGTTCTGAAAATATTAACGTGCGAATGCCCGGGTCCTCCCACCCCACCCCACCCCACCTATCTTTGCAAGAGCAGCAAGAAAAGGGGACGGTGGGGAGGGGGTGTGAATCCAACTCCGAGGTGAAGGAGCGCACCCGAGTTTTTGGCACTAAAGCGGTCTCCCGTCGAAGCTTCGGTGACGTCATCCCCGACGGCCCCGCCCTCTCCTGGTCTCCACCCGCCTCCCCGAGCGCGCTCCCGAGCCGGCGGGAAGAGGAGAGGCAGAAATCGGTGTGTGCTTGCGAGGAGGGTCGGGAGCGCGCACGGCGACGGCTTAGGCGCCATGTTGGAAGGCTGCTGAGCCCGGCCGCCGGGGAATCGCTTGTTACTTTCCTTCTCTTTCTCTCTCTCTCTCTCTCTCTTTCTGTCTCTCTTTCTCTCTCCTTCCCCCTTCTCTCTTTTCCCTCCCTCTCTCTCTCTCTCCTCCCTCCCCCCCCTCTCTCCCCCTCGTTGGAGCACCTGAACTCCCTCCGCTTGCGCGGCTGCCTGTTTCCTGCCAGAGCCCCGGGAGGCAGGAGGAGGAAGACGAGCAGCGGCGGCGGCGGCGGCGGCGGATCATGGATATCGAGAGGCTCCAGGAGGCACTGAAAGGTTTGCGGCTGGGGCTGAATTGGGATAGACGGGCGGAAGGCTTACCTCGAGGTCGCGGGGAAGAGGGGGGGAGAGAGAGACGAGCCCCCGACCTTGGGAGGCGGAAGAGGAGGCCTGGCCCTTAACGTGGCTTGGGAAGGGAAGGCAATTCCCTTGGAGAAGGGGGAAAAGCGGCGGTTGGGTGTGTGTGTGTCCCACTTCTACTCCCGCCACGTTCCGGGCTGCTCTGCTTTGGGGGAGCCTACTTTGGGCTTCCCAAAATGTGTGCTGAGGAGGGCAGGACGGAGACATCGTCACCCTCCCCCTCCTTCCACCTCCTCCTCTCCTGATTCTCTCTCGCTTTCCCCTTAAAAAGGCCCTTTGAAGTTCCTTCTTGGAGATTACTTGCACTTTCTTAATACTATACCCCGGGTTTCTGAATCTGATACTCCGGGTGTCTTCCTAACCCCCGATCCATTTTATCCCACTTCCTGATACTTATTCCTTTCCCTACCTTGCCCCTTTCTTCCTCTCTCTCTCCGCCCCCCCCCCCTCCTTCCAAATGATCAAGAGTATGGACAACTTTGAGGCAGGTATCTATTTGATGGCAACTTTGAGGCAGGTATCTATTGCAGGCACTGGAGGGAATCTGAAAAATTAGCTTCCAAATTCATGTTAAGTGTCTTCTGAAGTTTGAATGATGTGTGGGGGTGGGGAGTTGCTATTTGGAAAAAAAATCTGGGGCAAGGAGGCACACCGTACAGAATTCACAAGGTATGTTTTACATTTCCCCCCTTTTCTTTTCCTCATCCCATTTCTATAGATTTTGAAAAAAGAGGGAAGAAGGAAGTCTGCCCAGTATTGGATCAATTTCTTTGTCATGTCGCCAAGACTGGAGAGACAATGTAAGTGATTTTAATTTGACTGATAGTCTTTATCTGTGTCCTTGAATAAATCCAAAAGATATCCCAGATTAAAAACCAAGAGTTTCCTGTCTTTTACTATTCAAATAACTTTATTCCAATTTTAAAAGTTGCTGTACTTAATAGTTTGCTTATGAAAGTTGCTTTACTTATTCATAGTATAAATATTTCAAGAGCTGCCTTTATCTTATCTAAATCTGATTTGAAACAATAAACTTGATGCTTTCCCTCTGCATTTCAGATAATATTTAAATTTTTAAAAAGCTTTATGTGGCAATCAGTTTTCAGAGTTGAGAATGAACTCAAAGTTCAGATGTTGAGTCAGGCTATTGCTACATTTCGTAGCTGCCTGTGTGAAAATGTACACTGATGTGATATTGGACAAAGACTAGATTTTGATTCATTAGTTGCTATAAAATGCCAGTTTTCTTACATATAGGAAAGAAAAGAGTAAAACAGAAGTTTTATGTAAATTTTGGGTTGATAGCATTATATAAATATGTATCAACTGAAGTTCAAAGTTTGAGTTGCTGGCCTTTTTAATTATCGTCAAGAAGAAAAGCCCATTTTAATCTTCCAGCCTTCACAGAATCATTTTAATGATTATTTATTCTGATGTCATTTTGTAAGGGATTCTGTTCAGTCTTCGCAAAATCTTGTGGCATACTGTGTAGTAAAAAACTGCCTATTTTTTTAGGGGGGGGGGGAGTACAATTTGATTGATCATACAATTTGTGTCAGAAAAATCATTAATCATTAGAGAATGATTAATTTTAGAGCTGTTTTCATTGGTCCATGTATTGTTAATAGGATGTTATCGTTTTACAAAGCACTTTACAAAATATTAAGCAAGATGCAATGAGGAATCCTTTGAGAAAGAAAATGATATGGGGTGGAGAGTTTATTTCAGTTTCTCATACTAAAGTTTAATAGGAAATGGAGAGTAACTTGTTAAATGCTTCATGGAAAATTCAAGTATAGATTTGAACTGAAGAGATAAGAGATGACACAAATAGGAATGTAGTATATATAAGAGCAGAAGTAGGAGAATGCATAGTAAGGATAGGAAGTGTATGCTAGATCCAGGAACAAAGTAAGCTTAGTGATTTCTTGAGCAGTTCAGAATAATAAGAAAGGTGTGATTCTGTGGGTTCATCTACATCAGTCTGGTTTACTATCTGGACTGATGGTGAATTTCCAGGGTTTACAGTAGTGTATTAATATAATATACTTTTTTTCCTGGTGAATCTGGGATATTTAGTTTTACAAATTTATTATAAGAACTTAAACAATCAAACTGCACTTATTAAGCACACTAGAGAGGGGAAAGATTTCCAGCAAGGATATGTTTATTCCAGTGAATATTCTTGCCATACTACTCCTCTATCTTAAATGGAAAAAATATTTTTTGCTTTTTGCCTTTAAAAAAAAAAAACCCCAGTTGTCTTGACATGTTACTATTCTTTCAGTCAAATTGTTTCACTTGGTAATAAGTTATTTGTTTTTTATATATCAAAACTAAATCAGTAGTTGGAATATAACTACTATTTACTGGCTGTATTAGCCTAAACATGTACTTTTTTATTCCTGCCAACCTTTTAATGTGGAATTTGAAAATATAGGGCCCATTGTCAAGTTATTTCAGTACCCATAGTAGTTTTTGTTGATATGATTATTGTAATAAATTGTATATTGCTGTTCTGTATCTTGATTACATAGTGAATGCATGACTTAATGAGACATATTTTTTTGGTTTATTTGTCTTAGGACTTTTATTGATACCTAGCTATTTCAGCTTTTGAAGAAGCTTATCTACTATTTTAATTTTTTTATCTATAGACTACTTTAAATGAAATTTTAGGAATTTATTGTCCGAACTACTGCAAGTAACTAAACAAATATTAAAAAATAAGCAACATTAATGAAACTTATAAAATCTGTGTTTGTGTTTTATGTGAATTAAGTGTCTCCAAATGAAATTTTAATCTTGTATTTGAAAAAGTATGTAAATATGTATTGGATGGGAAAATATTTTGAATGCTTAGAAGATAAATATTAACAATAAATATATGTTAATAATTAAAAGTAGTATTTTATAATTGTAATGTAGAATATAGAAATTAGCAGTGATTTTTTGTTACAATAATGTGAACAAACTCTTCAGAGGTAGCTCTCTGTCCTGAATGTTTTCTTAAAATTATTTTTAAAAATATCTGTCCAGTTTTCTTTAAAATGTGTTTGCTCTCTTGCTATGTAGTTCTGATAGCATGTAGAGTGGTACCTTGGTATTCATCATCAATTGGGTTTGGGAAGTGCAGTGAGTATCAAAAACAATATTAAACAATTTTTTCCCATAAGGATAATGTAGTGATTCATGAAGCAGTCAACACCAACCAGATCTAGCTTGTATGTCAAGTACCAAACAAATGATAAATATCGGGACAATTTTTTTTTGCATCAAAATGTGTTGAGTACCAAATTCAATGAGTTTTAAAGCAGTTGAGTACCAAGGTGCCACTGTACTTTTAGCACCAATATTCATGGGTGGAAATATCTGGATGATTTCGTGTTTGAAAAATGGTTTGTTAAATTTTGGTCAGTAACCCAACTTCAGAATTTCTTTGTTTTTGCTCTAAATATCAAAGGAGAAAATAATTATTTTAGAAGCAGTATTAATCTATTATGGAAAAATTAAAAGGCTTGTTGCTGAAATGTTTAATGTAGAATTGGTCTAATTATTTGGCAAACAGATAAACTATTCTGTATGTTATTTAACCAGAATCCTTTTATCTGTAAAGACAATTTATAAGAAACTTACATCACATTGTAAAGTTCTAGAAGAGATCACAAAATTTGCCTCATTAGTGCATTGTCTTAGTAAATTGAAAGTGTGTCTGGATTGTGTACCACTTTATGCTACTGCTGTATGGTTGTAGTGCATGGCACTGTACATAAAAACTTCCATAAACATCATGAAGTAGTTAAGGATAAAACTAAAGTACTACTTTAAAAAAACTAGCTATTTGTATAGGAAACAATACTATGTCTGTAGATTTCACATATAATCTCAAATAATTTAGGACTCGACCTTCAATTTTATTGGACTAGATATCTGTTCAGGAATTCTTTGCCTTAAGATACATAATGATCTGTTAATTTGAAAAGACATCTGGAATATGTTGTGGAATTTTTAGTTGACGAATTGGTATGCATTCACAGTAGGAGTCTGAAAACCTACAGTCCCTTTTATTTGTTTCTTAGGTTAATCAGATGGGAAATATGATTGCTTTTATTGTATATTGCTCTGAAATACACTGTAAGATGACTAATAATTTAAGTTGAAAATTATTCTTATTTGTTTTCTAAATTGAGCAGGTTTGAGAGTTATTCATAAAGGCCATTAGCGTTTTACATAAAAGGCTTATGAATTTAATATTTCAACAGTAATAGTAATGTACTAACAGAATGTGTTGGTTTTGGGGACAGTTCTAAACATATTCAGACAAGTTTCAGAAAGATATTTAGTGAAAATATATTATACCAGGGGTTCCCAAACTTGGCAACTTGAAGACTTGTGGACTTCAACTCCCAGAATTCTCTGGCTGGCTGGAGAATTCTGGGAGTTGAAGTCCACAAGTCTTCAAGTTGCCAAGTTTGGGAACCCCTGTATTATACTATTAAAATATCAATTCATAATAAACTACAAGAACCACCCCAGATGAAATACATGAAAATTCTGGTATATTCCTGAAGAAGGCTTAATATAGTTTTAAAAATAAAGAACATTCCTTTCTCAAAAGTCATGAAAATTCCCAATCTTATTACAAACCTCAATAATATTGTTGCTGAAAGGTAAATAGAACCAATGTGCAGGTAATCCTTGACTTACGACTTGTCACTTAGTGACCATTTGAAATTACAGCAGATTCCCTCAGAAGATGCTTATGACTGGTTTGAAAGTTCCAGTGTTACCCTCCCAATAGTCACATGACCAATTTTGGAGGCTTGGCAAAAGTATACCCCACAATCATGTGACTGCTATTTATGACGGCTTTCTAGGGAGCCAGCATTCACTTCTAGTTTTCAGCAAAAATTAGCCCATAGTGAATAATGGGTTTGTTTAAGAACTGGTATTTGCTTTACAACTGCTGCCTTTAATTCACAACCACTGCAAAAATAGATCCAATCACGTAACCTGCTTTATGACCATAATTGCCATGCTCAATTATGGTCATATGTCGAGAACTACTTTCAATTATCTTAGATTGGTACACAAATTCAAGATTGAGTGGCTTAAATGATTGTAATGAAATGGAGCCACAAGTGATGTTTATTACTAGGTTCTGTTGTGCAATTAAGCTGATGTACATGAAATCTTTTTAACCTGCATTCAATTCAATTTAATTCAATTTATATACCGCCCTTCTCCCTTCCGGGACTCAGGGCGGTGCAGAGCCATAGTAAAAATGGGTAGTACAGAAGCTAAAATGATATATTAAAATGTATTAAATGTATTGGCCTGCAGTTAAAACCCTGTACTAAAATCAATTAAAAACTATGAGAGGCCGGCAGCACGAAATAAGTGTGTCTTCACGGAAGAGACGTAGGTCTGTGATGGTATGTAGTTCAGGGGGTAGGTCATTCCAGAGGGTAGGAGCTGCCACAAAGAAGGGTCTCCCCCCGGGGGTTGCCAGCCGACATTGTCTGGCCGACGGCACCCTGAGGAGGCCCTCTCTGTGGGAGCGAACTGGTCGGTGGGAGGTATTTGGCAGCAGGAGGCAGTCTTGCAGGTAACCAGGTCCCTTGCCATGGAGTGCTTTAAAGGTGGTCACTAATATCTTGAAGCGCACCCGGAAAGCCACAGGCAGCCAGTGCAGCTCACGCAGGAGAGATGTCACATGGGAGCGTCTAGATGCTCCCAAAATCCCCCGCGCGGCCGCATTCTGGACCAACTGGAGCCTCCGGGTGCACCTCAAGGGAAGACCCATGTAGAGAGCATTACAATAGTCCAGGCGGGAGGTGACGAGGGCTTGAGTGACCATGCGTAAGGCGTCACGATCCAGAAAGGGGTGCAACTGGCGTATCAGGTGAACCTGGTAGAAAGCCCCCCTGGCCACGGCCGTCATGTGATGTTCTAGAGACAGCTGAGAGTCCAGGAGGATGCCCAAGTTGTGAGCCCTCTCTGTGTGGGCCAATGCCTCGCCCCCAATAGCCAGAGATGGCATCAGCTGGCTATACCATGACGCCAGAAGCCACAGCCACTCGGTCTTGGATGGGTTGAGTCGGAGCATGTTCCTCCCCATCCAGGCTCGCATGGCCTCCAGACACTGGGACATCACTTCCATGGCATCGTTGGGGTGGTCCGGGGTAGAGATGTACAGCTGAATCTCATCAGCATACCAATGGAACTCTACCCCAAAACCACGGATGATCTCACCCAGCAGCTTCACGTAGATGTTGAACTGAAGGGGCGAGAGGACCGACTCTTGTGGGACCCCACAAGTGGGGCACCTAGAAGTCGACCTCTGTCCCCCTGCCAACACAAACTGCGACCAGTCAGAGAGATAGGAGGAGAACCACCGTAAAACGGTGCCCCCCACCCCCAACCTCTCCAACCGGTGCATCATGATACCATGGTCGATGGTATCAAAAGCCACTGAGAGATCTAACAGGACCAGGATAGATGAGCAACCCCTATCCCAGGCCCTCCAGAGATCATCGACCAACGCGACCAATGCCGTCTCCGTGCTGTGCCCAGGCCGAAAGCCGGACTGGCGCAAGTCTAGATAGACAGCTTCATCCAGGTGCTGTGGAAGCTGTCGTGCCACTACACTCTCAACAACCTTCGCAATAAATTGAAGGTTGGAAACAGGACGATAGTTGGCCAAAACAGCCGGATCCAGCGAGGGCTTCTTGAGGAGGGGCCTCACCTTGAAAGAGGGGCCTCTTTCAAGGTGTCCAGTAGAAAACCTAGTTCACATTTGTCTTGTATTGAAAGAAAATAGATGTAACAATTAATAATAAACAGATTAATAGTCATCCAACTGTTTTATCCAATCATTTATCATTCTTTGCCACCCTTCTTTTTCTTATATTTGTTTTTTAGTTTTTATTTCCATAGTCAGCACCTATATTCCAGCTTGATTTCATTCCAAAATAGCAGTGATGTCTTTTTGATAACACATTTAGTGGATTTTTCAGAACAGAAATTTCCTTTAATGAAATTTGGCTTTCCAATAGAATATTTGCAGTGGCAATTAAAGTTTGATCTGTTCAATTAAAATACTGTACCAGGCATTATAAATATTATATCATTCAGCAATATAAACCAACCAGTATTCTGAAAGTTACTTTAACCTGTTTTGAGCGAAAAATAGTATCTATTGATTTACTCCATTTAATTCAGACCGAGAGCAAATATGTATTGATGCATTGTGTCCTAGAACTGTGGATGCTGTAATTGCAAGGTTGGTTCTTCTCCGTTAACTCAGATTTAATGGAGAATTGTGTACTGTATAGAACACTTTGTTCTTTGCCAAGTACGTTTAGTGACCAATCTTGCAATAAGCAGGATACACAATAACTTTTAAACCGATTAATATCAATTTTAAAACATATTACTTATGAGTTACTTAAATTGTAATTTAGAAAAAGTTGCTTCTTCCATCACATTGTTTCTTTCCTGCTCCGTATGCCAGTTTTTAGGTACAGTTTAGACCTGGATACCCTAGGGCAGGGGTGTCCAAACTTGGGAACTTTAAGAGTTGTGGACTTCAACTCCCAGAATTCCCCAGCCAGACATGGCGGCTGGGGAATTCTGGGAG
The DNA here is from genome assembly GCA_039707465.1 of Rhabdophis nuchalis. Lineage (NCBI taxonomy): Eukaryota > Metazoa > Chordata > Lepidosauria > Squamata > Natricidae > Rhabdophis > Rhabdophis nuchalis. Next base: position 58,917,084 of record CM077646.1, read on the forward strand.
TTGAAGTCCACAAGTCTTAAAGTTCCCAAGTTTGGACATCCCTGCCCTAGGGTTTAATCACAATTGAAAGAAGGCATTGAAGAAATACTTTGTTTACAGATAGTTAAGGGTTATAACAGCATCCTTTCACTTTCCCACTAGTCACATGATCATGATTCAAATGCTTGACAACCAGTTCACAATTACGATGGTTGTTGCAGTGTCTTACAATCACGTGATCACCATTTGCAACTTTCCCTGCCAGCTTTCCGCAAGCAAAGTCAATAGAGAAGCCAGCAGGAAATCACAAGTTATTCCCATCCCTACTGCGTTTTCTTATGCCTACCTGCAGCATCCCCTCTCCATCTCAGTAACTTTTGAGTGTTAATCTGCTTTCCTGGGACTCCAGACTCTTCCCAAGTCACAATCATATGATGCCCTCACTTAATGACCCACATAGTCCTGAGGTAATGGCAGCAACTGAGACTGCCAGGATTGCCATTTCTAGGTGATGCAGTTATGTGACATAGCATTTTATGATCACATCACTTAGTAACAGAAATTCCTGTCCCAATTGCCATTTTAACACAAGAACTACCTGCAGCAATAGCATTTAGACTTATATACCACTTCACAGTGTTTTACAGCCCTCTAAGCAATTTACAGAGTCAGCATATTGCCCCTAACAATCTGGGTCCTCATTTTACCGATTTCGGAAAGATGGGAGGCTGAGTCAACCTTGAGCTGGTGAGAATTGAACTGCTGACAGTTAGCAGAATTAGCCCACAATATTGCATTCCAATCATGTGCCACCACGGCTTCTGTAACTAACCTGTAACTAAGGATAAAGTTAGATTTTTGTTTTAACATTTGAACTTGGGTGAGCATTCAAGAGAACATCTAATTTCTTCCCTCATATAACTCTTAATTCAGAATGACCACTAAGCTAGATAACTTGTTGGATTAGTTTGCAAAGTTGGTTAAATAATACAAATGCATTAGATATAAATGTGTTAGAAGAAGATAATGTGCAATTTTAAATATATCCTATGTTTGCCTAAAAAGTAGTTAAGGAAGTCTTTGCTGAGGCACAATTCTTTTCTTTAATAGATTCCCCTCATGTTTTTTTGGATGTATGTCTGTGTGTTTGTGTGTGTGTGTGTGGGGGTAAAGCTTTTATTAAAATGAATGGGAAGCCTCTTCAGTTAAATTTGTTTATGATAAATCTTCGGTGTTGGGCTGTTCACCCACTTAGTTTTATTAGTACATTAGAAGATTAAGATAGGGTCGTATATTTGATTTCATCAATCAAATTGCAGTCTTGGATTAATTCCATTTCTGACATGAAGTATTGACCATGTAGCTCTAGATCGGAAATTCTGATTAAACAGTTGCTTGTATGTTGAGGCAGTTTAGGCTACTGAGTGTACATGATATCATATCATAAATTTACGCATAAGTGAATACATATTTTTTGCTTACTCATCAGTAGTACTCATAGATATCTTATCCCTGAATCAATTAATGAACTATACATAATAAAAATCTCCTTGTATAAGGTTGTTTTATTAGTGTGTGGCATCCTTTCTCGCTTTTTAAAAGTTGTAAACTTGTTACAGTGTCAGACATACAAATGAAATGAAAGTGTGACTTTTAAAACTTTTCAGGGACTAAGTATTCAGTTGAGGTTTCCTAGATCCAAGTTGCTATGCACTGAGCCACTCTTTCTTTAGATTAAAGATATATTGATAACAGTAAATAATTTCCTGTGAATGTGGTCTAGCGCTCATTTACCAAGCGGTAAGCCCGGTGAGTTCAGTAAGAAATTGATTTAGGAAAATATAGGTAATTTCCTTTCTTGGTTAGAATATAAACCAAAGATAAAACTAAATGGTATATGTTTTTCTGTAGTATTTCACTGAGGAAGTTAAATTATTAATGCAAATTATTTCATTTTTACCAAGATTATGATTATGCAACTTCATCTGATTCAAATTAGGCTGAAAAATACAGGTTATACGAAAGTAGCACGTCCTGTGACACATGAATATCCAATTGGGGAAAGGTGAATAGAGATTTTGTTTTAAATTGTGCAATTTATGTTGAGAACCAATTTGGCAGAAGACATCAATATACTTTCTTTTAACTTTTATTTTTTAAAAACGTACCTAAGCACTGGTACAGGTATGTTGCTCATTCTAAGAATACTGAACTTTAATATTCTGTATGAGTAATATGAGTAATTTAGAGATACCTTTGAGAAATAAATTTGCTATACAGCTATCTGATCTTGTATGAATAAACCCCCCAGTTGCTAAAGAAACGACTGTACTGTATTCTGTACATTCCTTTGAGAGTCTTGTTGCAACACTGTTGTGGTGAAGCCATGGTAACACAAAGAATAAAAACATCAATAGGCAAAATCAAGCTTTTGTGAAAATAGCCACAAGAAAAATAGTTTTGCAATCAAATTACTAAAACTGGTAAGATCTATTAGAGCTAATGTAGATTGATGAAGTCTGCTAATAGTTTTTTGTTAACTATCCTGTATGGATTTGCAACTGTGACTTTAACACGGCCACATATGTTGAGACCAGTTGCTATTTTTGTTGTCTGCCTTACATACTTTCTACAGATTATTCAAGGGGTTTTCCCTTGTAGTTTAATTTTGCTCTTTGAGCTTTTTTCAATATTAGGTACAAACATGGACACATTCTAGAGTATAGTATCATTTGTTGGATTGCTGAATATCCCACAGAGAATCATTTTAAATGTTTGCATAAAGAGCAAAGAAATAAGTACAAATGTTGCCAGTTTATTAACCAAGCATGAATGTCAAATAACACAAGATATAATTAGGTATTTTTTCAAACTTTTAAGAGGGTAGAAAGCCATGTCTATCTTTTAAATCAGGAGTGTCAAGCTCACTTCATCTTGGCGGCATCAGGTGACATATCAGGACTTTCCCCCTCCCCCCTTTTCTAAACTGGGGGTGGGTGTGTCCAGCATGTGACTCATCTGGCCCATGGGCCATGAGTTTGACACCCCTGTTCTAGATAAAAGTGGTATAGAGTTTCCTGGTTTGAGCAGGACGGACCTCTAAGATCTCTTCTAACTGTTCTTTTAGTTTTAAAGAGCCAGGTATCTTTTTACTATTAGGATTGGAAACATTGTATGTGCACTTGGCTTAACGTTGTCTCCTTGCATTTCTCATCAGGCTTGTTTATCAAAGAGACAAAGCATGGGTAAGCAAAATTGGAAGGGGAGAGGAAGTACTGATGGCAGCCATTGTATTGTTGTCATTTACTTACAAAACAAGACATTATGCAAGTAGCAAAAAGGATCTGTTCCGTTTTTAAATTTTATAGGGTTTATAGCTGTTTAGGGCATGTGTAGGTGATGTCAGTTTAAGTTTGTTGTGGTTAAGGCATCAGGCTAGAAAACTGGAGAATCATAAGTTCTGTTCTGCCTTGGGCACAAAGCCAACTGGGTGCCTTTGAACCAATCATTTTCTCTCAGCCCTAGGAAGGAGACAAACCTTGCCAAGAAAACGGCAGAGACTTCTCCAGGCTATTTCTGAGAATTGGTAAAAGGGGAGAGGAGAGAAGTGAGGTGTAGTCTGGATGTTGCTGAATTGTAACTCCCAATTAGTTTTAGCCAACGTCACCAGTAGTGAAGTATGTTGGAACATGTAACTTAAGAACTTCTGGTGGCCTGTATTTTGCGCTCCTTACATAGCTTAAGGCCAGAAAGGAGAATGACCATTTGCTCCATTAAAGGACAATAGACATCCTTCTTAACACAGTTCATAGCTCTTAGTATGTGATAAAGCTCTTAAAAAGAGTTTGTGCCTTTCAACAATGCAATCTCTCTGTCTGATTATGTGTAGTAAATTTGTTTCTAAGGAACCAGGTCATAGGTTAATAGTACGACTGGTCGAATGCTCCATTTGTTTTATGAAATACACTTGTATAACAGCTATAATACCCCTTCTTTCTTCCTTTTTCTTGGTAGTTCTTCAACATTCCTCTGAAATGAATAACCTCTAAAATGAATCTTGTTGATGAAACAACTAAATCATTGCTCTCTCCAAATTACCAAAGGGTTAGATTTTAATATAAGATTTACTTAAAATATACCCCACTGATTTCTGTTGACATTGTTAAGGCTGGATACAAACCAAAATATTTTATTATAAAAACCCAGAATGTATGCTTTTTTAATATTAGCATTTTGATTAGTATTTCGAAACAGAAAAATAAAGTACATTGAAAGCAAATATAGTGGGTGTATCAATTGATGTTAAATTGCTGATATTTACAAAATTGATTATTAACATTAAAGTAATCTAAATCCTTAATTAAATGTTATATCTGGGACTATATGATCATTAAACCCAGTAACTTACAACCTTCCCTGCTTTCCCATTCATTTTCTGAGAAAGCCAGCAGGGAAGGCTTCAAATGGTGATCATGGGGTATTGCAACTGGTTGTATGAACAAACTACTTAACAAGTGCTCAGATTTTGATTGCATGGCTACAGAAGTGCTTGACAGCCAGAACTCTTGAGGACCAGTTATAACCACCAATTCAGGGCTGTCATAATTTTGAATGGTAACAAAACAAATGGTCATAGGTCAAGGACTACTCACTTTGGTTTGAAAGAACAGCATTTTTTGCATTTACTCAGTTTTTTTCCGGCTTTCCTGAAAAATTGAAAATGTTAAACTTGTTTATTGTTTTAATATAATATATGCTTAACACTTTATTTTTAATGTTAAGTACGTATTGTATATTTTGTTTTTTTAGGATTCAGTGGTCGCAATTCAAGGGATATTTTATTTTCAAACTGGAGAAAGTGATGGATGACTTCCAAACTTCTGCTCCTGAGCCAAGAGGCCCTACTAACCCTAATGTGGAATATATTCCCTTTGAGGAGATGAAAGAACGGATTCTGAAAATAGTTACTGGCTTTAATGGGTATGCAGAATTATATCAGTAACTTTGTTATTTAGACCACTTGATTTGTTATTTCTGATTTTCATATTGTATTGATTTTTCTGTCATATCTGCAACATGAATAATGGGTGTAAATAAATGTATGTTGGCAAAGTTTTAACTTTTAATGCAAACATTTTGATTTGTGCTCTTCTATGAAATTCCCTTGCTTGTCTTCTCTTAGCTCAGATTATACATGAAGCTATACTCCAAATTCTAGTGGACATGTATCTACAGTTATTTTAAGCTTCTATTTATATCAGATACAACAGTGTAGATCAGGCCCTGAAACCTTTTAGTTGTTCTTTAAAAACTTGGCTTTTCTCCAAGCTGTGGAATAGATTAATGGCGTGCCCATTAATAGTTTTCATTGTGATTTCTTTTGTTTCAAACTGTAATTATTTTTAACAGAATTCTTTAAGATTTACATACCCGTCTTTCTCCAAAAATAAAACAGGGGGTCTTATTTTCTTTTGAACCCTCCCTCCAAATAAGCACTTGGCCTTATTTTTGGGGAGGTCTTATTATTTTTGAGGTGCTGGAAGGAGTGAGCATGGTCACCTCTTGGCTGCTGCTGTGTTGTAATATTTTCAGGGAGGGCTTATTTTAGCGTATGTGCTCAAAAGCCCAATTGGGCTTATTATCCGGGGAAGTTTTATTTTCAGGAAAACAGGGTAGATACATTATGTGGATGGCATAACATTGGCCTATGTTAACTGTTTCAGGTTGTACATCTTTTAGGCAACAAAATTTAGGCAACAAAAATGAAATGCACAGGTACAGTATAGGTGGTACCTTGCTCAATAGCAGTAACTGTGAAAGGGATCTTGGAGTCCTAGTAGACAACCATTTAAATATGAGCCAGCAGTGTGCAGCAGCTGCCAAAAAAGCCAACACAGTTTATTTTATTTTATTTTATTAAATTTATATCCCGCCCTTCTCCAAAAGGACCCAGGGCGGCACACAGGAAATTAAAATACATACAAAAAACAACAGTAAAAAATTTAAAAACCTATTAAATCCCCATCCTGCGCTAAAACCAATTAAAATCCCCAAATTAAAACTATCTATGGCTAGTCCCAGCGGAGGTTATGTTAGGCCGGCTTGGTGAAAGAGGTGTGTTTTTAAACACTGGCGGAAGAGACAGAGGTCGGTGATGGTACGAATTTCTGGGGGTAGGTCGTTCCACAGGGCAGGGCCCACCACAGAGAAGGCCCTTCCCCTGGGTGTCGCCAGTCGGCATTGCCCGGCCGACGGCACCCTGAGAAGGCCCTCTCTGTGGGAGCGTATCGGTCTAAGGGATGTATGGGGCAGGAGACGGTCTCGCATATAACTAGGTCCCGAGCCATGGAGCTTTGAAGATGGTCGTCAAAACCTTGAAGCGCACCTGAAAGACCACAGGAAGCCAGTGCAGCTCGCGCAGGATTGGTGTTATATGGGAGTGCCTCGAAGCTCCCGTAATCACCCGCGCGGCTGCATTCTGAACTAACTGTAGCTTTTGAGTGCACCTCAAGGGAAGCCCCATGTAGAGAGCATTGCAGTAGTCGAGTCGGGACGTCACAAGCGTTTGAGTGACTGTGCGAAGGGCAGCCCGGTCCAGTAAGGGGCGCAATTGGCGCATCAGGCGTACCTGATGAAACGCCCCCCTGGCCACGGCTGCCACATGGTTCTCCATGGACAGCCGGGAATCCAGGAGGACACCCAAATTGCGCGCCCTTTCCACGGGGGCCGTGTTTCGCCCCCAATGGCCAGAATTGGAGTAATCTGGCTGAACCGGGGTGCCGGAAACCACAGCCACTCGGTCTTGGAGGGGTTGAGCTTGAGTTTGTTACTACCCATCCAGATCCATACGGCCTCCAAACACCGGGACAGCGTCTCGACGGCATCGTTGGGGTGGTCTGCATAAGTTCTAGGCTGCATAAACAGAGGGATAGAATCAAGATCACGTGAAGTTTTAATACCAGTTTATAATGCCTTGGTAAGGCCACACTTGGAATACTGCATTCAGTTTTGGTCACCACGATGTAGAAAAGATGTGGAGACTCTAGAAAGAGTGCAGAGAAGAGCAACAAAGATGATTAGGGGACTGGAGACTAAAACATATGAAGAACGATTGCAGGAACTGGGTATGTCTAGTTTAATGAAAAGGAGGCCTAGGGGAGACATGATAGCAGTGTTCCAATATCTCAGGGGTTGCCACAAAGAAGAGGGAGTCAAAATATTCTCCAAAGCACCTGAGGGCAGAACAAGAAGCAATGGGTGGAAAATAAGGTGAGAAGCAACTTAGAACTGAGGAGAAATTTCCTGACAGAACAATTAATCAATGGAACAGCTTGCCTCCAGAAGTTGTGAATGCCCCAACACTGCAAGTCTTCAAGAAGATGTTGGATAGCCATTTGTCTGAAATGGTATAGGGCTTCCTGCCTAGGCAGGGAGTTGGACTAGATGACCTCCAAGGTCCCTTCCAGCTCTGCTATTGTATTGTATTGTATTATCTTGTTTCCTTGATTGTTATTTTTCCAAAATTATTTAAATTTCAAAAAATATATACAAAAAGAAAAGACAAAAAACAATTTTAAAAAGGGAGCAACAAGGAAAAACCAAATCTGGGGGAGTTCAGATAAGGGAGAATTTTTTTTTATTTCTAAATTTCTTTGATACAAGAATTGTCTGCAAGCTGCTTTTTAAACCAGACAGGATGTTTTGCATTATTTGAAATCATACTTAAAATGTATACTCTCATCCTGTTTAGAATTGCAATTGGAATAATGAGTAATTGAATTATGGAACTGCAACAAGGGAAATATTGTGATGCAGTGGTTTTCAATATATGGTCTACAGACCCGTGGGGGGCTGCAATGTCACAGGCGGTCCGTGAAGGCTTGCAAGAAATGTTATGATTTAAATCTTGAGTTAAGTCTTGATGGCCCATGACACGGGTGTCAAACTCACCGTGTCACGTTGCCATCACATGACATTTCACGATGTTTTCCCCATTCATGGAGCTGGGCTAGGTGTGACATGTGTGGGGCGCATCCGGCCTGTGGCCTGCCAGTTTGATAGCCTTGGTCCATGGCCACAAAAGATATTGACGGGGTCTGAGGTGAAGAAAAAGGTTGAGAACTACTATTGTAATGAATTTCCAAAGTGAGTTCCTGAAAAAGGGATTTATTAGGAAATTAATTTAAGAAACCAAAGCTTTATTCTTATCAGAATAAAACTTTTGACTTCTTAATTCCCTAATAGTTTGCAGAATCAGAATCTCTTCCAATCAATGAATGATCATAAGACAGGAACTACTTCTGTTAATTCAGAACATTGTGAGGAATTAATCTGTATAGAAATTTTATGTATGTATGTAACATATTTACAGTTTTCTCTTCCAGAGAGCAGAATCTGTCTGTTTGGCAGGGATAGAGTTTATATTTATGAACAATTGACACTTGGTGAAAATGTTTTAAGCACTGAAAACACTATAAAGAATTTTGCCTCTGCTGAACTGAACAAGAGTATAAATAAGGAGGCTGTTTAAAATGGAAAGTTATTTTTGTTTAATCAACATTTAAACTCACATAGTTCTGACATTTGCAGTATGCAGCCTATCATGATGCTTTCGAGTCATCAAACTGCCTACTCTGCTCTATTATTAGTATATTAATCATTCACTGAAAATAGCTATAGTTGATGTCCTAATTTTTAAATAGACGAGGATGCATTTACATTTGAAAAAGAAGCAGTTATTTTATATTGCATTGTTGAAAACTTATTTTCAATGAGTAAGTTTATATTGCTTCCTTTGAAAGAATTCAGAAACCTTTATAAAAGAGTGTATCTCTCAGCACACATCTGAATATATGAAAGCAAGAGATTCTTCATTTGGTCCACCCCTTATTAATTTTTTGTACTATCCAGTGAATGATAATTATTAAGTGAATGTTTGGGAACTCTTTAGCTATCACAGGACACTTTGGAGGCAAGCACATATTTCTGTGATCTTGCAGCTCCACCTACTGTTTGTTTAATGTAATACAGTTTTAGAGGTAATACATGAACAAGTGGTACATATATGGTTATAGATTTAAAAATGTACCAGCTGAACATGTTTATTCATTATCTCATTCAATATGCATTCAAAGTGAAAATTAGCTTGTTTCAATTTGTTTCAGTATCCCATTTACTATTCAGCGACTTTGTGAGCTGCTAACAGATCCTAGGCGGAATTACACAGGAATAGACAAATTTCTCAGAGGAGTAGAAAAGGTAATAGTGAATTGTTCTTGTTCTTGAACTAAAATTGTAGCTTTTGTTTAGTCTTTTTAGCAGAATTAATAGAATTAACAGGATTTATTTTTTTTAAATTTTTAGAATTGTTAAAATAGTATAAACAGCAGTTCTACTTGATTATATTTCAGCATTGTCTTCTTGTCTTCTCAGCTTAATGAGTTTATATTTATTGTATTTTGATCTGCATTTATTTGACTTTTTGATGAAACACATTTACTGATGCCCACCATTCCCATGTACACTATGGGAGATTGATCTGGCATGATTTTATTTATTCATTGATTGATTTGATTTCTATAGCTGTCCATATCAACAGCATATATCATAAACAAAAAATATTAAAATGATGTAAAATACATATATGGCACCAAGTTAAAAGGTTCTTATGGATGTTAATGCAATCAGGAAAGGGGACTCTGAACATAGGTGCCCAGGCCCTGACACATAACCAAGTCTTCATGGCCTTGTGGAACAGGATCATCCTGATATCTGAAGGGAGAATATTCCAGAAGGCAGAGCCTACGGCAGAGAAGTCATGTCTCATGGTTCCACTGGCTGACAGGACCTGCAACATGTCTAACCTGCCTGACAGAATTAGTAGAAGCAATTTGGAGAAGATGGCCTTTAGATAGCCTAGCCCTTAAGCCATGAAGGGCCTTAAAGGAAATAACCAGCATCTTGAATTGCACCTAAAAGCATACTGGCAACCAGTGCAGCTCACGCAACAGTAATGCTACATGTGTTGAATACCCGACCCCCATTATTACTTATGCAAATGCATTCTGCACCAGTTGAACTTTCCAAATGCTCTTCAGTGGTAGCCCTACATAGACTGCATTGCAGCAGTCCAGGCAGGAAGTCACAAGGAGAAGACGGAGTGTGAGCAAAGCCGATTCAGGAATGGGTGCAACTGGTAATATATAACCCTAAGCTGTACAAACACCCTTCTGGCTATGACTTCCATCAGGTCTTTTTAACAGAAGCCATGAGGACCCCCATATTGTACACAAGGTCTAATGGGAAAACCTGGTTACCTGGAGCCCTAAATACCCAAAGTCACTTTGTCTTGCTTGGATTGAGTTGAAGTCCACTGTAACCTGTCCAGACCATTACAGCCTCCAGGCAGTGAGATAGGATGTCCATGGCATTGCTCAGTAAGCCCAGGGTGGAGTTACAAAGCTGGGTATCATTAGTATATTGATAATAGTTCACCCCAAATTGTTAAATCACCTTCCCCCCAGCAGCCCTGGGGGGGTACCTTAAAAAGTAGAGCCTTAGGCTGGATCTCCCCCAACCCCACCACCTGGATCTTTGTTCCTCCCTCAATCAACCTAGACTCAAGCTGACTCTGGAGGGAGGAAGACCAGTGCAACACCAGTGCTGCCCACCCCAAATTTCAAAAGCCAGTCTAAAAGGTCACAAAGTGTGAGAATGGTCATGCTACCCCGTCCCACTTATCAAGGAAAGAGTAGGCAGGCTGAAAAAGAAGTCTTTGAAAATAAGTGGAGGAAGACAAATGTGTATGTTCTTGCCTTCGAGTTAGTGTTGACCCCTGCCTGGAGCTGGCAGTTTTCTTGGTAAGGGTTTTTCAGAAGTGGTTTTCTATTGCCTCTTTCCTTTGGGTTCATAACGAATGTCTGGCCCAGGCCACCCAGTTGGTTTCATGCCTAGACTAGAATCCCTGGTCTTCAGGTTTTCTACCTCATGTTTTAACCACTACACAAAAAATTAGTTTCTCAGAGGAAGACAATGCCATGCTAGAGATAAGATTGAATGAGAATCGGGAGGTAACATTGCATTAGTCTAGGAGACTGAAATTTATCTATTATGATATAGACAAAGAGCTTGAGAAACTGGTGAATCAGATGCTAATAAAGACCAACCAAACAAGATGCACTATTGACTTGTAAAATTTGCTTTTACTTTTTTCATGAATCTTGATGTTTTCTCTTCCCCCACCCCCCTATTTTACAGAATGTTATGGTTGTCAGCTGTGTGTATCCTTCTTCAGAGTGAGTATGACCTTCATTATCTTTATTTTAAAAGTTGAGACTGTTCATTGCCAAGATTGCAATGCATTTGTTATCAATGGTGTGCTTGGGTTTAAGGGGAACAGCATAGAATATTTCCTGTTAGAGGTGGTCTGGGGTCAGCTTTATTTATTAGGAAATAGAATAGGAACAAATAAGCCTTTTTTAATGGTGGGCATACTGTATAAGTGGTAGGGTAACATGGGCTTGCTTTTGGGTGATTGCTTTTTTATATATTGGACCTATGAGAGGTGGTTTGCAGAGACAGCAGATATTGCAGCCTGCCTTACCTGCACTGGGCTACTTTCATGGAAAGAGATTTAGCCCTCAACATTTGCTTATAAACCTGCACAGCTTGGGCTATTAGCTGTGGAAGGAGAGAGCTATGCTAGGCATCTGTTCTTGCTTTGTCTCCTGTAGTGCTATCAAGAGTAGGAGCTGTGTCGAGACTGCCTTGGGTGCGTGCCAGTTTCTGACAGCTGGTACACAGCTGTTTTGTTTTGGAGGTATTATTTGTGCTTTGCTCGGAGGTGGTGGCGGCAGAGGTACTGCATTTGGCAGCAATGCTGGGTTTTCATTGACCAGCAGCAAGGTGTTTGGCTGAAAAAGAGCTGCTGTGGGCTAGAACTGGGCTCTTGCAGGTAGACTCCAGCACTGGATCACCAGACAGCAGCGTTGTTCAGCGTGTGTCATTGATGACTCGCGACAGCATGGCGCCCTGAGGAGTGGTTTAATTCAGACGTAACATTTTGGATGACAGAAGGCCTATGTGAGGTTTTTGGTTTTTGTGTGGTAGAGGGCTGGCACAGAACTTTCCCCTCAGTATTGCTGTCGATCTATTTGGTAGACATCTCTTCTTTCTTCTCACCTATGGAAAAGAGTCCTGGAGGAAGTGGATTATCTTTCGGTTGTGTTTCTGGGATTTCCTGTCCCAATTTCGGTCCCAAATCAAGGGCTATTTGTATAAAATCTGATATATGATATAAGACATATTTTGTTTCAATGTAAATTGACAAGAAATGTATAGTGAACTAACTAATGAAGAGTGTATAGGCAGTCTTTTTCTAGTGACTATAGTCAGGATTGGCAACTCTCTCATTAAGCAAAGCAGTCACAGAATGAAACTTATTTAATCTAATTTTAAACTTACTTGATGTCTGTATATTTATATTTTTATTTTCTTATTCCTGTGCACCGCCCTGAGTCCCATTTGGGAGAGAGGGCGGTATAAAAGTACGAACAAATAAAAGTACGAACAAATAAACTGTGACTGCTTTATGGTCTTATGTCAGGCCTGCAAAGGTTGTAAATGCAAGGATTACTCACATAATTACTTTTTCATCACTATTGCAATTCTGAACAATCGCTGTATGTGGCAGTCACTGAACAAGGACTACCTATATCTATCGTCTTTAATAGAATATTTTCAGGAAGGGAAGGCAAAACTAGAGGCAAGAAGGTATATTAGAGGGTAAAAAATTAAAGACAACCCCCCCCCCCCCCCCCCAGTTGTGTTTTATATAATTGAATAGTTTTTCGGTACTGTTGGGGGGGAAAATAAACATAGCAGGTTCTCTTTAATAATTGATTAGAATTATGCAGCTTTTAGTGGGGGGAAACAAAAACAGAACTTCTAGGAATCTGGAGATGTTTGTTACTAGCCAAAATGGTTTAAAAGCAAAACAAAAAACCTATATATTGCCTATATATTGCAGAAACCCTATATATTGCAGAAATCTCAAAACATGTTTATTTCTTATAGGAAAAATAATTCCAACAGTTTAAACAGGATGAATGGTGTAATGTTTCCAGGAAACTCACCGGGTTATTCAGACAGGTAAGAAAGAGTACTTAAAAGGATCACATTCTAAGAATATAAAATGATGAATTAGTCTTTAATTTTCCAATCTTTGTGGGGGGAGGGGGGGTTTAAACACTTGGATATTTAACCATAATTCAAAATCTTTGCATCAGGTCATTTCCTGTTCTAAAATTATAGTTTATTTGGGAGATCAAATGCTTTTCCATATATATGGAAAATACTTTCATATAATCAAAGTATGGTATAACATTAGTATAACAAAGTATAACTTAGATAATCATATATATATATATATATATATATATGAATATATACAGTGTTTGTGCTGATAAAAAAATAAATAAGGGAGACTAGTATAGATCCATTTCAAGCTATTTAGCTCTCATCAGCTAGCCATACCCTTACTGGGATTTGAACCCAATACATACATACATACATACATACATACATACATACATACATACATACATACAAAAGATTATCTAAGTTATACTTTGTTATACTGTTATACCATACTTTGATTATATGAAAGTATTTTGTTATTATCGATTAGCTTTTCAGTACTGTTGGGGAAAATTATGAGGCTTTCATTATTAAATAAGTGGCGGGAGTCCATTTATAATAAGAATAAATTGATACATATTTTGGGATCAAAGAGAAACTTGGCTTTCCAAATTTGACTAATTAAATGTTTTCTTTGTAGATCTAATATAAATGGTCCTGGAACACCCCGGCCTGTAACTCGACCAAAAGTTTCTTTGTCACCACCTATGACTACAAATGGTTTACCAGACAGTTCCGAAAGTAAGGAGCTGAGCCTCCTGCAAACTGAAGACAAAATTAACAGGTTTGTAAGAGAAATATACCTTCAAACACGCTGGTTAGACTCTTGAGATTAACATTTTATTTATTTTTTAATCCCATTCTCCCTTGAAAACCTTACATTTTATTTCTATCAAAATATGCCATATTTAGAAAAAGCACACAAAGTCCCTCAATCTAAAACCATTTATTCAGTACCTGTCCAATGTGAGCTAGGGATTTACAATCCTAGATCTGAAGTTACGGCTATTGAAGCACCCGGTGGTTGCATGATCAAAATTTGGGTGATTGGCAGCCCACCTGCACTTATGACCCCAGAAGCGCTTTAACCCCAGCACCATTGTCCAAAGCCTATAACCCTGTGCTCACACTTTTCCTCCAGCTACTGATGAGCCCTGCTCGGCCTGCTCACAACAAGCCTTTTTCTCGATGGCCACTCGCATCATTCTCCAAGTCATGCAAATCACTTATGCTTCAAACAACACACTCCATTCTTGCAATGCTTTGGAAAGTCTTCAGAAAGCATTTGAGGAATTCTGAAACATCATGGGGAAGAGGTGTTCCTTCCCTTCTTCAAATAGCAGGCCCATTCTCACAAGGCCTAGGGAATTGCTCAGAAGTTTTCCCAAAGCTTTCCCAAGGGGTGTGCTACTTGGAGAAAGATGTATGTGCGCAATTTTGGAGAACAGCACAAGCAACTTTGTAAGGAGGCCTGGCACAGCCACCCCCTGTCTTATAGATACAGTAGTTGTCAGGCTGGGCACATCTCAGCAGTGGCAGGAAAATTGCAAAATTCTACAGGGCTACAGCAGAAAACAATTATTGTGCATGTAAAAAAAAATCCGTTTCTACCAATATTGGATTGTATCCATTGATTACAAAGAACCAGATTTCCTGTACATTATGAATACCATTTTGCTTAAAACAAGTTTTTATTTTATTTTAAACAAGATTTCCCAGTTGAATTGGAATGGTGATGCTGGCACAATTGGTTTGCATCAAACATTTGTGTTTTTTTTTTAAATTCTGTGCATCATTGCAAGAATAGTTGGTGTATAACAAAACATTTAATAAAGTTATATTTAGGCAAAGCGGTAGAAGTTACCCAAATCAATAGGATTGATTCCTTTAGATGCAATATCCCTGCTTTATCTCTTCATATGAAAATGTGATCCTTTGTGTTTCCATTATTTTTCTCTATTTTAGTGAATCGCCAGCATCTGAGTCTGAAAGAGTCCAAAACTGTCCTGTAAAAAACAAACACCCTGGAGAAGATCCAACAGAAATGGAAGGCTATGAAGTAAAAAGACTTAAATTTGACAAAGAGGAGGAAGCTGACGAAACCTCCAACCAGACTGGTTCCCATGAAACTTGCTCAGCAATGGTAGAAGAGACTGAGGCAACTTCTGCATCTCAGGATAAAGAAAAAGAAGCCATTGGAGAGAGACAGCATTGTAAAGAAGAAGTTGAAGAGGAAGAAGGTATATATCATTTCAGTAGAAAATGTATTCCCTGATTGTGTGTTTAAAACATGGCTTAAATTTACATTTATCATTTATTTTGAATTCCATGAGTTGAAATCAGACTTAAACATAAATAATAATTTAGTTGTAATATGTCCCATTCATTTCAATATAGAATAAGATCTTCATCCAACCCAATTTTGTTTGAAGTTACGCTAGTTTGTTTGAAGTATCCTAGTTATGAGAATGAGAAAGACCTGGGAGTGGTCTTTCTAAAAAGCCTCTATAAATTTATTATTTATTTATTATTTAAATTTTTATACCGCCCTTCTCCCTTCCGGGGACTCAGGGCGGTGTACAGGCAGCAATAAAATCAATGATAAAAATACATGAAATATATATTTAAAAATGTATTAAATAATACGCCTGTACTAAAACCATTAATAAAACCTACTAAAACCATTTAAAAATATACTGTACTATGTTTTGATAGTACAGTGAAATTGTGTAGATTGTGTATTAAATTCAGACTGAACTCCAATTGTTTGTGTCAGTGGTCAGATGCGAATGTGTGTTGTATTTTGTAAATCAGCATTGTAAATAGCTGATTTTTGTGCAGTGACATTTCCACAAACTTTAATTCATAAAAGGTCACTAAAACTGACTTTTAATCTTCTGCCTTCGTGCCAGTGTAACTGCAACATTTAGCAAAGTGTGGGGTCCTTGGTGCTTTCTGGGTTTAGTTATTTTCATGCAGATCTTTATTACTCAGCTTGCTAACATCAGTGCTAATAGGGAATGAGGTTTCGTCTCATTTTATATATACTTATATATAGTTATATACTTGGCCTATCCGTGCTGGTGGGGTTGGTTTGTCACAATAAAAAACGGCCAACTAGAGAACACACGAAACCATCATCAACATCTTCAAATGTATAAAATTCACTAAAGGAAGACAAAAACATTACCCTTTCTGGATATTCTCATCAGCAGAGGCAATGATGGCAAATTAGAAACACAAGTCTAACGTAAAACCATGCACACCAACCAAGTGCTCCACTATCAAAGTAACAACACAACCTCCCATAAGAGAAGGCGTGTGAGCACAATATGGAGATGAGCACAAACACACTGCAGCATCCCTGAGCATCAGAAAAAGGAAACCAATCATCTATACAACATCTTCCAACAAGATATCCACGTAGCTTCGTCAAGTTGCGGTTCTATCCAATATAGCACAACCAATACAAGCTGTGAAACGATTAACATTGCCAATGTTACATCAAAAACATCTGAGAAACCACCAAGAATCTATTCCAACCACATGGTATTGTAGCACACAAACAAACCAAGGCTCTCCTGAACGTCCTAAGTAAGCCAAAAGGCCCAGCAACCCTAGAAATAGAAACAGGAGTCCTCTAGAACATAGTGTAAAGGACCTCAATAGCCACTATGTAGGACAAAGGCAGAAGACTAGTGGATCGCATTCACGAACACCAGCTAGCAGACAAGAAACCTAATAAAAGCTCCTTAATTTCACAACACATGGACAGACTTAACCAGTTTCAACTGGACAACTGAGGCCATTCTAAATTAAGCCAAGTCGAAAAATGTCAGAGAATTCCAGGATGGCATTCAGAGAAATCAACCATCAACAAGAACATAATATCTACATACCATTCAAAACAGACAATTAAAAAAGTAAAAAAGGAAACAAAAAGACCCATACAACTCTTCATCAGCAATCAACATCCAGAACAGCAGAGATCATCAAGATTAACATTAGACCAACAGTCAAGAAGTAAATAATCCAGGAACTGCCAAACAAGCCAACATAGAATAGTCCAATCAAAGAACCACCAAGACCATCCCACCCCCACCAACATTGACAGGACAAACCACCAGTATATAAAATGAGAAAATATCTCACTGTATTAGAACTGATGATGTTGCCTAGTTTGGTAATGAAATCTCTGCCAAAAAAACAAACCCTAGCTCAGTCAGCATCAAGTTTGCACAGTGCAACCTGAAGCTACAAATAATGTGTGGGATCAGAATTGATCTCCTTAAACTGGAGATTGATTGTTAAATTGGTTAATTGAACTATCTCATGTAATTGTCCATAGGAAATTAACAAGGGTTTGGTGTTACATCATCATGGGGGCGAATGGGATGTCTTGTTGGAGCAGCAGAATATAATGATCCATTTCTAGCTGCCAAGCTTCCTACCTATAAATATATTCTAATATTTTGCCTGTTATTCAACATGAGAAATTTAAATACACAGAGAACTATGTCTTGCGACTACCACATGCGGTGCCCCATTCTCTGCTATCTCTAATTGATATTGTACTTCCCGTACAAATAAAGGCTCCCTCAAGATGATCTTAACCCTGTCTGGTTGTATCATGCAGTTTTCTTGTTAATATTACAGGATTGGTTTGCCATTGCTACCTTACCGAGTTCCCCTCTCCTCCAGTTTTCCAATCTAGGCAATAGACTTGGAGTTCCCAAGGGTTCCCTTATTCAAGAACCAAAATTTATAGCATCTTTTAAGTTCCCAACTAAGCAAGGTCAGCTAAATGCTGCCACCTGCTGAGGCATGAAGCACAAGAAGGGATGCATTTTCATGATTGTTACTTGTATAAACCTATAGTGTTGCTTTGTTTTAAACATCCATATAACAGATTCTAACTTTATTCCAGACTCTCTCATGATGTCAAGAGAAGTGTTTCCAGAAAGAAAAGTTCTCGACAAAGACAGTGCCTCCTTACTTGAGAAAGAAGATGTTTCTGAGGAGAATAACCAAATTGGAGAATCTGACCAGACTCAAGAAATGAAAGACTCATCTTCTCCACCTAGTGAGAACAGTGGATCTTTTAGTAGCAAAGCTGACAGCAGTGACAAAGAAGAATTGGGCTCAAATGTTAGTGAAACTCCTGAAATTGCATCAGAGACCCCAGTGGAAAACAGTGACGAAGCCACAGAAGCTGCAGATGAACCTATGGAACAAGACTAATAATTTTAATACATTTAGAGGCAGTATTTTCCACGAGGCTCTGGTTTTACACTGTATAAATAATTTTATGTAATAAAAGTGGACTGTTAGTTTTCCAAGAGAAGCAGGCTGTAAATTGAACTTCTCAGTGCATTAAATCCTGAAGGACTTGTACTTGTTACTGTGAAATATTGGCTCCTTCAGGTCCTGCTTGCCACTGAAATTTCAGTATGGTCAAATCTGGTCTGTGTATAGTTTTTTATTATTTAGAATTAAAATTTTTAAACTGGAAGGCAGTTCTAATTCTGACAATTTTTTGGAGATTCTACATTTAATTACTTCTCTCTCCTTTAATTCCCCTGAATGCTGTAGCAGTTAATTTTTGGTTTGGTTTTTAACACTTCAATTTCATGTTGGTTTATAGATTTTCATTTGACTACATTTTGTGCTTGAAAAAGCTACACATTGGCATATAATAAATACTTGATAATATACAAATCTAAAGAAAATCTATGTTTGCACTTTAGATGCATTTTCTGTTCCAGACAGAAGCAACCAAGTTCTTTCATACAAGAAAACATTTTACCCCCGAATAAACCAAATAAAATTAGGTCCATTTGATAGCCTAAAAGATCCAAATGTTGAAAGTACCAGGTCAAATACATTCCAAGAGTTCTGTTCTAACAACACTTTTTGTACATTTCTGAGGTGCCTGGAAGATAGGTTTCCATTTTACTGTTGAAAAACTCTGTTGAGAACAGATTTCAAAATAATTATCTTCAGCTTTTTTTTGTAGCAGGAATGTTTGCAAACCTGACAAGATAGTTTCTGTGAACTGAGTAAATTTCTGACATTACATAATGGTTTTATAGTAAGAGATCAGACTGATATGAAATGCTGCAGCATTGCATGTCTTAGTTATGTATCAGAAATGAATGGCTACCATTTGTACATTATTTTGAAAGTGAACTAAATATTTTTGAACATGCCACTTTGACAGCCAGTGTTAACACTTCCTTTCCAAAACCAGCTCAAAGCACAATTACTGCTTTAAATACGTCACATTATATTTTTCAGACATCGGTGTGTAAAAACACTCAAAATATAACCTCCCAGTCACATTTACTGGCTGCCAAATTTATACCTGTTTCTTCAACTGTACCTTTTTGATATTTAGAATTTTTAAATTTCTGTAAAGTAGATTTTTGTAGATTGTAAAGAGTGCTCACTGCCATTGTGAAACGGTATATAATTGTATAATTTGTGTGTAAACTGGATGCTTGGGCTTTCAATACAGTATTCATATAAAGCAATAAATATTAATGTCATAAAATGTTTGAGTACATTTTAATCAAACAATAATGGGACTCCCTTTGTTGGCAGAGAAGACACATACCGTGGAGTACAAAAATAATCACCAAAGTGCATGCTAACAATTGTACTGCATGGTGGGTTTCATTCTGGAGAACAGTGGGTTTTGAATTCAATGTATTGCAAAATAACTTGAATGAATTTACAAAACTGCTATCAGGTTAAAAGTTGAAAAGGTGTTGCTTGGGAAAAATATCTAGTGCCCTTCTACATATTTACAAGTGAAAAATCAATTTATATTTAGTTACTTTCTCTTGGCAAGAGAAGAGGGTTGAATATGTACTGTAAGCATTAAAGAGGGGTTTATTTCAAACCAAAACAGGAATTGAAAAACATGTCCCAAAACACAAATCTATAAGATACACTTTTTTCTCCTTGCTTTTTTTAAGGAATACTTTGCAAATAAGAACAAATTTTAAGTTTAGAGACTTCTGAAATTTTCTTTAGAATGTTTGTGAAAATACTGTTAATAAATTATTATTTAATCATCTGTGATCTTTTGACATGTTTATTTTAAAATCGGTTGCCCGTATATGGTAAGTAATGGGATTTATGAACTGTAAAAGCTCAAAAGGCAATAGACTAAGTTACTTTGAATAATCCATGTACAGGTAGCCCTTGTTTAGTGACTGCCTTGGACAGTGACCATTTGCAATTAGGGTGGTGAAAAAGTAATTTTGCGATCAATGCCTGCATTTATAACCTTTTCAGCAACTCCATTTCAGTGTATTCATTTGCCATTATTGTTAGTATGTATTGTCTGGTCCACCCCACCCCACCCCCCTCCAGCTGAAGGATTGCCTAAAGCTATCTCTTCCTAAGGTGCTTTTCCCCATAGTGCATGCATGTCTAAAAATTGCTAACTGCAGGTTAATAGATTCAGTTCTGTAATCTTAATTAGAATCTTCTGGGGCTGCTGCTTGTCACTGACAAGACTCTATAATCAGTTTCACACTGAAGGCTTTTGTTTGCTCCTAAATAGCTTATGGCAAATGGGCTAAGCAAACAGCTTGTGCCAGTGCATTCCTTTTGACACGTATTCCATGTTTTGTGTGCTTGCCTTACTCTCTTGTGATCCCTTCCTCTCCAATGAATGTAAATACAAAACATCAATATCTCAACAATTAGCCCAGTGTCAAGGTGAGCATTTCAAAGGCCATTGGAAAGGGGGGGGGGGGCAATAAGATTTGTCCTTTTATGTAGCTTCTTGTGAGTCAAGTTCCAGAAACCAGTTTGGGGTCACCTGGTTTTTTGGGGTGTCATTTTCTGATGTTGTAAAAAAGAAAAAAGCTGACCTTATATCTTAAGCATGGTTATACAGTATATATCCCCTTCCCTCCCCAAACCAGAAATAGGCTTAAAGACCAAGTTGCTGGTTCCAATTGCAGTCATTAAACAAGAACCGCTATATAATCTCTTGGCATTACTATTCACCTGTTTTCTACAGAATGATCTGGAACAACAACCCCTTGTCTCTGCTTTAATATCTATTTCTACAACCATTATTAGTGATAACATACTCCATCTGGCTGGCCTGGCATAGATTAATGATTACTTTTAAATATAACATTTTAATAGTTTTTAATTACTTTTTAGCACAGACTTACTAATTTAATTCTATTTTATACTGTGATTATGTGTATGGGTGTTTTTATTCTTTCTGTGCACCGCCCTGAGTCCCACTAGGGAGATAGGGCGGTATAGAAATCTGATTAATTAATTAATTAATTAATAAACAAACAAACATGTGTTGCCTCCAAACTAAAATTAGAGATAAAACAACACTGAATCCTAACCAGGAAAAAGCTTAAAAGGGGTTAACAAAACAGGTAAAAAATATTTACAAACTTTGTGCAAGTTGTGCACAAACCTGAATAAGGATGGCCAAATAAAGCAGCTAATACCTGGGCTATAGAATTTCTGACATACTGCCAAAGGGAGGGCATTCCGTAAGAAGATACAACTGAGTGTAGAATTAATTATCAGTGGGGTGTTGGTTTTTAAAAAGCCCATACACTCCCCAAAATGGCACTTTTATACAACCCCATACAGCTTCCTGTGTTTACTTCCATGCCTTAGTGCAGGGCAATCAAGAAGATACCTTCCATCTAAGCTCAGAATAAAAATGCTGAATGGGACAACAAATTGATATTACATTTTAATTTACTTATTATTATTTACTAGCCATTTCGAGCAAAAAACAAACTAAATCCAGCAGGGGTTGTTCATTACCAGAGAGAAAAACCTTTGCTGAAAAGTCCACTTTTTCACATACCCTTTTGTAAACCAATAATAATAAAAATTGGAGAAGATAACAGTATTATTCAAGCTGCTTTTATGGTGATCCCTTGTTCTCTCTGGCTAGGCAGGTAAAAATCCTCTAGTTGAGTGGACATGCACTGCCCCCTATTGGCGATAAGGGAAATGCCTGCCTTTGCTCACTATATTTGTTTTATGTTGGCAACAAGTTTTGAAATCTTGACAGTTCAGTCAAAATAATACATTTCAAAGGACATGAAAGTAACCACAACAGAGGAACCAGAGAGTTGGTTCAAGTTTTCAGTGCAAATGCTTGATTATTAAAGGAGCCAAAATGTTTAGAAAAAGAAAAAAAAAGACAAACGAAAGGCTAAAATAAGAAAGAAACTGACAACATAGTTATATTGGTTATAGAAAACAGCAGAGAATATGAAATTACAGGCAAAAAACTAAAAACCATAAATATTTTAGCGAGAGGGCAAAGAAAAAAGTGTTGACAGTTTCAAGTGTAAGGTTAAAACTTCTCATGCCATCATCATCTAGAAAAGCAGTAAACTTTAAAGAAATAAATGTGTGGTTGCTACTTCATATTTATCCCTGACAAAATGAAGCAACCATCTGGTTATTTAGTGTCGTTTGCATGTTACGCAAAGTGTTCTTCCAGTCTATGTTGTCTTTTCACAGGCCATTGTTTGTCATGAATGAACAAATGCATCTTTTCGTACAACGGTGAGGGTCAACTTTTGCAGGTAAGCCCTCACCTTACCACAGTTCATTTAGTGACAGTGAAAAGTTACAACTGCACTGAAAAAAGCTTTTTCACACTTGCGACTGTTTCTGCGTCTCCATGGTCACACGATCAAAATTCAGACGCTTGGAAACTGACTCATATTTATGACGGTTGCAGTGTCCTGGAGGGGATCATGTAATCCCCTTTTGACAAGCAAAGTCAATGGGGAAGCCAGATTCACTTAAGATTCACTTAGTAATTTAACAACTGCAGTGATTCACTTAACAATTGTGGCAAGAAAGGTATTAAACTGGGACAAAATTCACTTACCAAATGTCTCACTTAGCCACAGAAATGTTGGGCTCAACGGTGATCATAAGTAAAGGACTGGCTGTACATAATAAGTTGTTCGTTTTATTTGGGTGGGGGGACTTAACTTATGTGTGGCCAGAATCTGAAAATAACATTTAACATAGCACAACACAGCACTAAAGCAAAATGGTTCAGTTGAGATCTGCATATGCGGGACTGATTGGGGTAGATTGCAGGGGTGACACCAAAATATAATTTTATCATATTTTATCGATATGTTCAGTTATTGTATTATATTCATTTCATTTTAAATCCTATTTTATTCCAATTTCATTTTAAATTGCTTGTATCAAATTTTAATAATAATTTATTTCTGGAGCTCTGCACTTTGATGTGGGCTAATCTATAAATAAAGATTGACTAGCTGTACATAATAGGTTTTTTGTTTTATTTTGGTGGGAGTGGGAGTTGACTAGTGTTGCAGGTCTTGTACCTTGGATGGTTCTAGCTAAAGCACTCTATTGCTGGTGCTTCTTATTCTTGGAACAGCCTTGTGGTCCCTTGGATGGTTCTGCTGCCTTCTCGGGTCGCTATGCAGAGAATGTGGAGATCTGTGTTTTTCATGCTGATGCAGGCTGCTGTGTTGAGGTGAGATTGGGGTCTTCGTTTCCCACAGAAAGAAGACCATTGCACATCCATTTGCTGGAAGAACCATCTCCGCGAGTTGCAGAGTTGAGGAGCTACTGTTCCTGTTTAAGTCAATTTAAGATGGTGCTAATTAGGCTAATCCAAGAATATTCCGTGCAACAAGAGTTTTCTTTGCTGCTGCAGCCAACTAACCTCAGTTGATCTGGAAAAGTCCAAGCAATGTCACAGCTATTTAGGTTTTTGATGGGAGAGAGGCCATTTGAAATGTGACGAGAGAACGCTTACTGGAGAAGTTGGGAGGGCGGGGATTCCAGAAGGATGCCTTGGCCAATTATTTTAAACCAAAGCCAAAATAGCTTGGAGAGATTCTCCAGAAAGAAAGCTGGGAAGTGTCTGCAATCCATTTGTTTAGATGTGCGACAGCTTTCCCGTTAAAAAAAAAAAAAGGCATCATCATACGGTCAAAACCTAAAGATTGTAGACTCTTTCTTAGAATTGTCTGCAGAGTTTGCTCTCTTAAAAGGCTGGCTTCACTTAAAAGCCCTGCAGCCTTGCTGCTTGTTATGAGGCTCCCTGAAAAATAATTTTCTTGAAAGTACAAACCACAATCGCCTGCTACCCACGCTTTTCTAAGGAAGTAGGCAGAAACAAGAGGCAAAAGTGGTGTCATTGAGAGAGATGAAGTGACTGCTCTGCCAAGAAGTGTCTTTTCTTGTATGCCACTTGACAATGACTATTCAACCAAGACAATGACAGGTTACATTAAACTGCCTGTACATCAAGACTCTCCTTGATTTTTTCTTTTGTAATAAATAGCCTGTCTGATGCCTGTCTTGTGAGCATTGCCATTGGGCGGTTGGAGGGTTTAGAAGGAGCTAATTATTAACCACTTTAACTGGAAAAGAAGCTTGATCTCTAGCCTTGCCTGATGGCATCAGGCTGGCATTTGAGGTCTCCTGGGAAATCTTCAGAAGGCTCCATCTGGCAGCATAACAAAAGGCTGAGTAACTTTGGTTTCCCAGTTAATGGGAAGATATGCTGGCACTGCTTGAGCAAACAAAGAACCGAATGGGGTTACTATGAGTTGTCAAAAATAGTTATAATAATTAATAATAACAGGTTTATCCAATGGTCTCTTGGTAGGGCCACATCTGCCAGGAGAATGGATTCAGTCTTACTCTGTATTCCACCACCATCCCACCCACATAATGAATGCCAAGGACTCCCTGGAATCATTGTAGAGTTTTTATGAAGAATAAAAGGAGAAAGAAAACCTCAGTATAATGCACATATCCATTCACTTGTATTGGATGTAGACCTAGCACCTAGGTCTTCAACTAAATCCAATATAACAGTTTGTTCTTCAAGCCATGGGAGTGCACAAGGGGTGGCAAATCTGCTTCTAAACAGTCATTGGTCCTTTTTATCCTGGATATAAACTATTTTAACTCCTCCCACTGGGGTAGTGCTATAGGGCAGGGTTGTCAAATTCTGAGGGCTGAATGTGTCATGCCCATCCTGGGTTTAGTGAAGGGGGGAGGAGTCCCAATATGTCACATGATGCTGCCATGATGGTGTGAGTTTGACACCCCTCCCCTAGGATGTCAAACTACCTAGTAGGGCTGTATTACCTATCATCCTTCTCATCTTTTTATCTTTCCTATTATCTATTTCCTGAGCTTCCTATGACTATAACTTTGCTGTTGGTATCTCATGATTTATGTTGATTCCCTTTATTTAGTATCCTATTATGATTTGTGTTGTTTGCCTATTTAGTATCCTATGACTGACTATAACTGAGTTTCTATCTTAGGATTTATGATGATTGTATTTTATGATTATGATCATGATTGATCACTTGTTGCTTGTATGCACATTGAAAGACAGATTCTTTGTGTCTCCAATCACACTTTTGTCCTGGATATAAACTATTTCAACTCCTCCCACTGGGGTAATGCTATAGGGCAGGGTTGTTACACCCATGCCCAGTTTAGTGAAGGGGGAAAAAATTCTGATACATCACATGATGCTGCCATGATGACGTGAGTTTGACATCCTTACTATAGGGCATTGCATGCCAAAACAACTAGACACAGGAACAGTTCCCACCCCCACCCCCGCCCCTCATGCTAGTACTCCGCTGAAGAATTAATTCTCACAGTACTATCTAATGTCTACATATATTTACTGGTGTAATGTGGTTGTAGTATTATTCTATTTATCCTTTTTATCTTTATCCTGCTTTTATTGGTATGATGATGATATTGATTTGCATGTAAACTGGGTGCTTTTATACTGGAGACAAATTCCTTTTATGTCGAATCACACTTGGCCAAATAAAGTTCAATTCAACTCAATTCATCTTTTGCCCTATTGATTAGAAATCACCTTAGGCATGAAAGACGGCTGGTTGACTTTCATCCAGTCATTCTCTCTCTGACAAACTCACGCTACAGGGTTGTAGACGGAGGAAAGAGTATTAGGTACTTCCATTGCTTTTAGTTACATATGAAAATAATAAAGGCAAAATGAAAACAAATGTATTGAGTTCTAAGCTGATCCTGGCAGATAGTGGAAAGCTAAATGGAGGCTACCAAGAATTACAAGTTGTAGCCAGGACAGGGAAGTTACAGGAACATTCCAGAAAAAGCTAGGAGCGAATCACTGTTACAGATGTTCTCCAGTACTGCAGTACTACAATGTCTTAACATTTTACTTATTTAGTATATGGCATCTACAGGGATCATAAAAATCACTGATACACAACACTAATATAACACATTTCATATATATAGACACAAATATAAGTTGTTAAAATAAATAAAAAATCAGTTTAATAGGTTAATAGGTTAACAATTATGCCCTAACATGAATATTTGATTTCCTCTCATAAATAAAACTAATGATTTCACTAAGGATTGGGTTAGTCAAGAAGTAAACCTACAGTTTACTAACTAGTGTAGACCCTTTACTATGTTTATCATAGGTTTATTAGTATCAACATTGCTAGCAAATTGGACAACTAGCTTTTCTCAACTCAATAGCAATAGGAAAATAACTATGTTGAAAGGTCAGGGATGGAAACAAATGGATAAAAATACTGACCTTTATGAACACATACCCTTCTACAGGACTCCGAAGACTATTGATATACTACCACCCATCGAACTGAAAGTTATCCTCTGTGGGATACCCTCTTTCCCATAACACTGTGAGTTTAGCCATTTTTCAAGTGTCTCTCCAGGCTTTGCTTTCTGTTCTCCAAAGCACTAAAGAAACAAGATTCGACAGTATGAAAAATTAATTGGATTGAAAAGATCCAATTTCGTTGTATTTAAGTACAATGACAATAAAGATTATACTCAATACTCTTCAAGTGCCTTCACTCACCCGGGGTTCAATTTACAGTTTAAGAAGCTTTTTATAACTATATTTGTTATAAGCCATGATTCGGAGTCTGAGTCTGACCTGGGATCTGACAAGGTTGCTGCAGCTGAGCCTATGCCTCAGGAACCAGGAAACCAGGACTGAATGGAGGCTGATCAGCCAGAGACTCCTCCTCCTCCTCCTCAGCTGGAGCAGTCAGATGACCAGGCCCAGGCCCTAAGCCCCAGATCAAGGGAAATCAGGTAAGCACAGCAATGCCTCTCAATGAGACTTCTCACTAAGCAAAGGGCAAAGCCTGTTTTAATTTCAGTCAGCTGTCTACTAAGTTTTGGTTCGCCCCTTTGCCTGCAGTCTTTGTTGGAGACGATTGTTTGACTTCTTAACTCGTGCATCTTGTTTCTGCTTCTTGATGGTGACTACTGGTTGCCCGCTCCCTTCCTTGGAAGAGCTTTTGAGCTCCCGCTGCCTCAAGAAAGTTCAAGAAATTTTTAAACATACATCTCATCCTGGGCACCCTTTTTTTTTTGAGCTGTTACTATCTGGCAGACAGTACAGGACAATAAAAACCAAAATAATTAGGCTGAGAAACAGCTTCTATCCCAGGGTAGTAACTAGATTGAATTCTACTGTATAGTGCAATATTAATGCAATACCAGGTGTTTTCAATTCAATTATATGGAATGTGAAGGATGTGTGTTTTGGTGTTATTGTTTATGTATAATGTACACTGAAGGTGGCATTTAATTTTATTGTACAAAGTAAACTATTGAACTGGCTAACCACCTGTGATTCTCGGAATATCTTGGGACTGTACTTTTGATTCTTAAACTGTGTTCTGTTCTCTTCTCTACTGCTGTACATTTGACTCTCATTGTTGTCTGCTGTCATCTATCTAAAACTGTAAAAAAAAAAAGTTTAGCTTTTAATACCATTTATATATGTATGTATCAGCAACTTCCAAACAGAACAGTATTGCTGCCAAGAAATCTATCTGGATGTCCTTGAAAATGCCAAGAATGAAGTTCTAATCAAAAGAAATTTTGCTTCAAATTTATTTCATAGAGTCTGCAGGAACTTTGTTCCAAGGAGTCCCTGAAAAATCTTCACCCCACAAATGTGGGGGCACACACATGATCTTATATTGAAAGACCTGATGAAGTTTTGATTACCATTTCACTTGCAATGCTAACAATGATCAGTAGAGGGCAGACTCTGTTTGAAGGACTGTAGATGTCAGCCCTTTTACTCAAGGAACAATATTTAAAATTGTTGGAAATGAGAAAAGGGATTTGATATCAAAAACACAAGTGCGAAAATGTATTTCATTTAGTTACCTGGCATCATATTTGCCTACTCTATTATTTAGTGCTGTGTATAAACATTTTAGCCCAACAAAGTCACCCTGAATTATATAGCTGCTAGCTTTCCAGGCTGCTCTGTATGGGGATTATATTCCCACAATAAACTGTCTTGAGTTACTCCCTGCTTTCTGATCTTTCCCAACTTCGCAGTTTTTGCCAAAAATACAGTTAGATTCTGGCAACTGCTCCCAAGCAGCAAGAAAAGATAAAGATTCTCAGAAAAGAAACTGCATTAAGCAGTTACAAACATGAACTGTATTTGTCTCCTGCGGCCTCTGAAGCAACTTCTGGAGGCTGAATGACAAAACATAAGTCCTCTCCGGGGTACAGATTGCCTAAATCAAGGATATCAAACTTGCCGTGTCACACTGCCGTCACGTGATGTTTTGTGTTGGTTTTCCCCTTCACGGAGTTGGGGTGGGTGTGGCCTGCGCATGACGCATCCGGTTTAACACCCCTGGCTTAAATCCAACACTCTAAGTTCAACTGACAAGATGTTCCAATGTTTATATTCAGGTGGTGCTGTAGCAACAGGAATGGCAGAATGTACATCCAGATCTCTGTCTCTGCCTCACCTCTCTGTTTGTTCCATCTCTCAGTTGTCAGTTATCTACAGTACATACCTAATGCTCCTGCCTCGTATTTTCCCTTCAACAACAGCCCTGTGAAATAGGTTGGGTATGACAGAGAGTGACTGACCAAAGTCACCCAGCTGGCTTTCCTGCCTAAAGGAAACACCACAGTCTCCTGGTTCCTAGCCCATTATCTTAACCACAACATCAAACTGGCCCTTTTTAGGGGCTGTGCAGGCAGACACACTTGACCACCATTGAGAAGTAACTGTGAGTCCTGACAAAATGGCTACCATGACAAACATGTCCAATCACAAGAAATCCACAAAGCAAATTGGCCTGATTGCTCCTTTCCAGCCTGCCTGTTCCCATCCCTAATGTTCTACTAAGGTCCTTGGGCTGTGTGGCACTTCAGCTGCGCTGGGGGATATGACTGACATTTCTGGGATTTGAGCTTGAGTCCCCAGAAGGTGGTCAATCTTGGGAGAGCTTCTGCATGGCTTTGGATTTCAGGGACTGCCTATAATGTCCGACCTCCCAGCTGTTTAAATTCTCCTGAGTGAAGTCAAAGGTGTCCACTAAGCAGTGGTGGGTTTCAAATTTTTTTAGAACCTACTCTGTGAGTGTGGCCTATTTTGTGGGCGTGGCTTGGCAGTCATGTGACAGGGTGGGAGTGGCCACCTTTTAAAATGTGGTGAAACTCATTTAACAATGCTCTTGCTTAGCAACCAAAATTTTGGACTCAATTATGATGATAAATTCTTTCTTTCTTTCTTTCTTTCTTTCTTTCTTTCTTTCTTTCTTTCTTTCTTTCTTTCTTTCTTTCTTTCTTTCTTTCTTTCTTTCTTTCTTTCTTTCTTTCTTTCTTCCTTCCTTCCTTCCTTCCTTCCTTCCTTCCTTCCTTCCTTTCCTTTCCTTTCCGTTGAGTCACTAGCAGCGGCGGGCCAGATTTACTTCCAGGTACACCGGTGGAACCCCCTCTCACCGGTTCTCTAAATTTCACCAACCGGCTCTCGTGAGTAGGTGCGAGCCTGCAGAAACCCACTACTGCCAATAAGTGACTATCATTCACCCATATCTCTAGTGACCACACAGAGGTGCCATTTTGTTTCCTAACATAGCTTCTGCTCCAGCCCCCTTTGTAGAAAATGAACATAGCAAGGATAGTAGGAGAGAGAGGGGGGGGGGGGAGAGATGTAGTGCCAATTTTTGTGCTTTTCCAGTAGCCAATTGGAGGGAGTGTTGGTCAATTCATAATGCTCCTCATCTCTCAGTGTTAAAGCACTTGGGGGAAACTTGAGTGCAATTTTAAGGTTTTGCGGGTTGAAAATGGTGGTTCTCTCAAATACCTTCAGGAAGCTTCTTTGAAGGACAGGTAGTTCTCGACTTAGGACTGGTTGCATAGCAACCATTTGAACTTATGATGGACCCCCCAAAAAGCTATTAACAGCAAATATTCAAAGTCTGATATCTTCCCCACCGACCCCTGTAAGACCATAAGTTGGATGTTCAAAAAGTGACTCATTTTTATGGCCATATATAGTGTCCACTGTCATGTGACAGAAATTTACAACTATTTTGCGAGTGTTTATTTACAGTTTCTGGCCAAAAAAAGAGGCCCCAACAAGGGGTTCACTTTATGATTGCCTTGTTTATTTAACACTCTCTGCAAAAAAGCTGATAAAAATTGGGTGTGGTCATGTGATGATTCAATTAACAACCGTCATTGTGGCCTCAGTTATGGCGCTAAATCAAGGCCTACATGTAAGAAGGATGCTTGAGATTGGGATTTTCCTCTGAAGCATCCTAGCTTGCCACTGATTTTTTTAAAGCTAAAATTAGTTAGGGAATGTAGGTCAGAGACAGAGGTGGTATTCAGCCGGTTCTCTCTGATTTCGGGGCAAACTGGTAGTGGCGGCTGGGGGAGGCTCCGGCCACCCACCCTGATATTATGTGTGCGCACGCACTCACTTTTGTGAATCAGTAGGGAAGATAAATGAATCCCACTGCTGGCCAGAGAGTGCCAAAAGAGATTTTTGGAGACATGTTGAGGTCCCTTGCTTCTTCGTTGGGGACAGGAGTGTTACTGGAACTTGGCAGAACTTTAATTTCCTCATCCGCGTAGCTTAAACCTCTTTTATGTTTGGAATTACTCACCTCACCTGAAACACCCATGAAATATCTTTAAAAAACGAACACATGTGTGCCCAAACCCCTTGAATAATGTAAAAGCTGTACTTAGTCACTGACTCTGCCTGTGCAGAGTAATTAATGAGATAAACCTTAAGGGTTTGTCTCCAGCAGTTTGGAGAATTTTAAGCACAAACATAACCAATATGCATACATTAACTTCTTTGAATAATTAATAGGCTGAGGGCGACTCTATGACTAAGGCAAGGGTCTTAATTGTACAATACTGCGACGCATACTTATCATTTAATGAATAAAGAACTCTCCTGCTTCACCTGTCTTGGGGTTATTAATATGTGAAAAACACTGTAAACAAATACCAACTAATAACAGTTTAACATGCGGTATTTCAATATGGGTATAAGTCTCATGGATTTTTCATGGTCATTCAGGGACCAGTACACAATTCATAGTTGAGAGAGTACAACCCATTAGATTTATTTGTTTGTTTATTACAGCCTCTCTGGGCAGCAAGTAGCAAGACAATAACTACACCACTAATACAGTTAAGGCAATAAGATTCTTGTACAAACAATTAAAAACCCATTGTGGCAACCCTATTCAGCTAGGGCCAAGGGCACATTGGAATAAGCCTGTTTTCACTTGTATGCAAAAAGCTAGGAGGCTTAGAGTAGATTAAGAGCCAGCCCCCCAGGGTAAACTCCAACAGGATGTATATGACAAGGAGAAAAATCTTCAGAAATGGAAAAACAATAATGACAGACTGGCTGTGTTCATGCCTTGTGCGGGATCATGACTTGTTTTAAGCATACTTTGCTAAATTCACAATGGCAGGGTTCACATAGAATAGAATAGAATAGAATAGAATAGAATAGAATAGAATAGAATGGGGTGGGGGCGGGAGCAGAGGTGGTATTCAGCCGGTTTGGACCGGTTTGGGCAAACTAGTAGTGGACATTTTAAGTGGCTTGTCGAACTGGCAAATGTTACCTCTGGCTGGCCCTGCTCCCACCCACCCGGTCGCCTGGTTGCTGCTCACTCTGCCCAGCCGCTCACCCCATCTGCCCGCTCATGAACGAGGGGTCAACCTATTCTCTAAAGCAGGGGTCAGCAATCTGTGGCTCTAGAGCCGCATGTGGCTCTTTCATCCCTCTGCTATGGCTCCCTGTTGTTCAAAATATGCATCACAACTGCCAATGTGTGACACCTGCTGGCACATGATTTATTGAGTTTTTCAACCCCCCAGTAGGCCAACCATGGTTAAAACCAAGAAAAGAAAAGTTTCAGAAGAAAACACAATGTTTATTTCAGTTACATATACTAGTTTTGTGGCCGCTCAGGAAATAGTCAGGCATGGGAAGGGTTTTGTGGCTCCCAGTGTTTTCTTTTCTGTGGGAAATGGGTCCAAATGGCTCTTTGAGTGTTTAAGCTTGCCGACCCCTGCTCTAAAGCACCAGAAGGCAAGACAAAAAACAATGGATAGAAATTAATCAAGGACACCAACCAACCTAGAATTAAGGAGAAATTTCCTGTCAGAACAATTAATCAGTGGAATGGCCTGCCTTCAGCAGTTGTGGGTGCTGGAAGGTTTTAAGAAGAGACTAGACAGTCACTTGTTTGGAATGGTACAGGATCTCCAGCAGGGGGGTTGGACTAGAAGACCTCCTAGGTCCCTTCCAACTCAGTTACTCTATTAACAGTCACATTGTTTTCCAACTTACAACAGTATCCCTTAATGAAGAGGTTTTGAGTCACAGTTACTATTGTTAAACAGGACTATCTATATGTGAGTGTATGTTTTAAGATTTAACTTTCTCCCACAAGATAGAGATACCAGTAGAGAGTAAGCTAGCGTATTTTTCGGAGTATAAGATGCACCTTTTTTCCTCTAAAAAGAGGCTGAAAATCTGGGTGCATCTTATACATTGAATACAGCATTTTTTTGCCTCCTGGAACCCCGCCCCTTCACCAAAATGGCTGTACCTAGCCTTATGGAGGCTTCCAGAGAGCTCCTGGGGGCTGGGGAGGGCAGAAATTCGCCTAAATCGGGGCGTTTTTTGCCCCTCCAGCCCCCAGCAACACTCTATAAACCTCCATAGGGCTATGCATGCAATTTATTTGACACAAAAATGGCCTGTTTTTGCGATAAAGGGGGCGGTTTTTTTGCACATTTTTCACCCCCCAGGAGCACTCTGCAAGCCCCCCCAAAGCTAATCATGCTTTTTATTTGAAGAAAAATGGCCCCGTTTTCGCAGAGAAACTAGCAGTTTTGGGGAGGTTTGCAGTGCAAAAACACTTTCAGAAAGCTCTTTTGGAAGGCTCTTTAACTGTTTATGTGCCAGCAGAAACAAAGTCTTAAGGTTTGTCAGCGATTTCCTTCTCCAGGACATGGATAAACGCACCTGGAAACATCAACCTACTTACCCTCTCTCTCCCTCCCTCCCTCCCTCCCTCTCTCTCTCTCTTTCTCTCTCTCCCTCCCTACATACCTACTGTATTTGTCTCTCTATTTCTCTCTCTCTATCCTTCTACCTACCTACCTACACACACACTTTCTCTCCCTACCTACCTACTGTATTTCTCTCTCTCTCTCTCTTTCTCTCTATCCTTCTACCTACCCACCCACACACTCTCCCTCCCTTCCTCCCTACTGTATTTCTCTCTCTCTCTCTCTCTTCTCTCTCTATTCCTTTATCTACCTACCTACCCTCTCTTTCCCTACCTATCTACGGTATTTCTCACTCTCTCTCTATTCTCTCTCTATTCCTTTATCTACCTACCTACCTACCTACCTACACACACACATTCTCTCCCTACCTACCTACTGTATTTCTCTTTTTCTATTTCTCTCTATCCCTCTATCTACCTATCTACACACATACTCTCTCTCCCTACCTACCTACTGTATTTCTTTCTCTCTCTCTTCTCTCTCTCTCTATTCCTTTATCTACCTACCTACCTACACACACACCCTCTCTCTACCTACTGTATTTCTCTCTCGCTATTTCTCTCTCTATCCCTTTATCTACCTACCTACCTACTGTATTCCTCTTTCTTCCTCTCCCTCCCTATCCCTCTATCTACCTACCTACTTTTTTTTGTAATTTGCCTCTTCAAAACCTTGGTGCGTCTTATACTCCGAAAAATACGGTATATAGAAAGGATAAAAACTGTGCCTGTGAAGCTAGCAGCAATTTCCTAGATCATGTCACAAAGGCAGATTTCTGTGTTGGCCTTCTGAGATGAAAGGTTAGATTTCCTCATGAAAGTTAGCCATCTGCCTTTTCATTTTCTGCACTTAACCTTATATCAAGGGTTTGGCTGACTGTTGCCTTGAAATAATACTCTGGTTATTGTGGAACTGAAATTATATTCAGAGACTCTGCTGGACTGCGTCGATATGATACACCATTGCTGGATGAAAGAGTTGGCAGCATTCTCCTAAAAGCTCAGAATCACAGTCAGGCTTATGAACTAGCTGAGGGAATCTTAGGAGGAATCGCTGTGAGTTGATCTGACAATTTATCTTGTTTTCAGAAATGAGATATGTTATAAGCAGTCATTAAATCTTTCAATACTCAAAAGTCATGCAAAAATATTACTCTCTTCACATTTTGTGCTCCCTCAAATGTATTCGGCACTTGGTGGAGTATCTTGGGGCTATAATTCTCATAATTTCCAGCTAGCACTGTCAATGTTAGCTGGGACTTTGGGAGTGATATTCCCACTGTATTTGTAAAGCTCCTGTTGCTTTCTTGCAACTCCTGGTTCCAGGTAGTCCTATTACTAATGATTTTGGCTTGGATTGTTGTAGTAAATATAAGGTCCATTCATAACAAGGCTAAATTTATCCATAACATATGGTGAATGAAGCAATCCTAACACGTACTACACAAATGTGGTTATGTGAAATAAGGGATTCATATTGTTATTGTTAGTTGCAATGTCCAACCCATCGCGATCCCACGAACAATGTTCCTCCAGGCCTTCCTGTCCTCTACCATCCTCTGGAGTCCATTTAAGCTCACACTTACTGCTTCAGTGACGTCATCCGGCCACCTCATTCTCTGTTGTCCCATTCTTCTTTTGCCCTCAATCTTTCCCAGCTTAAGCTCTTCTCCAGTGAGTCCTTCCTTCTCATTAGGTGGTCAGTCATTAGGTGACCAGGAGCTGACTGTGGTTCAGATCATGAGCTTCTCATTGCAAAATGTAGGCTTAAATTGAAAAAAGTAGGGAAAAGCACTAGGCCACTGAGTTATGAACTAAATCATATCCCTGGTGAATATACAGTAGAGGTGACAAAAAGATTTAAGGAATTAGATTTGATGGACAGAGTGCCTGAAGAACTATGGATGGAGGTTCACAACATTGTACAAGAGATAGCAACTAAAACCATCCCAAAGAAAAATAAATGCAAGAAAGCATAATAGCTGTCTGAGGAAACTTTGCAAATAGCAGAGGAAAGAAAGGAAGTGAAAGGCAAGGGAGAAAGAGAAAGATACATCCAATTGAATGCAGAATTCCAGAGAATCAGAATGCCTTCTTAAATGAACAGTGCAAAGAATTTTATGGGAATACGCCCTCCCAGTTTTGAGTCATCCATCAATCTCAACTTCAAGATAGTGAAAAGGGTTAATGATGATCATCTGGGAAATTTCTGACCTTGGAACTTGAGGTTGGGTTGCAAGGGATCCTACTTACGTGGGGCCCATTTTTCCATTCTTGAGGTTCTTGAGGTTGCTTGAGTAATATTCCAGCAATCTGACAGCAATCTGACAAATACCTAGTAAAACATGAAACATGGAGATGTATCTTGATATCTTTCTAGACTACCTACAAGGGCTTAGAGAGGTACAGTGTGCTTCAGTAGTTCTACTGTTTCCTAATTAGGTATGTCCAATTGGGGAAGGTACCGGTCAATCCAGCAGTTGCTTCTACATGTGGTTTGATAAGATTAGTGTCATTTAATTAAGTTTAATTTATCTTCTGTATTCTTATTCATGAAACCACTGGATGAAGTCATCAGTCAGTTCAGGCTGAGATATCAGTATGCTGACGATAATCAGTTATGCATCACTACCCCAGGAATAGTTAAAAATGCTGTGGAAGTCTTGACCTGATGTCTGGAGGTTGGGAGGAACCACATAAGAACAAATAAGCTCAAACTGAACTACCTACCTGCAAGATTGAACTATAATTTGTCCAGAAATTATGTAATTATCTTCTGACTTCACTTATACATTTGGGGGGGGGGGGATACTGTTCTCCCTGAAGAATTATGTTGATGATTTGTTGCAAGGGGAACATAATCCTACATTCATGGCTGCTAGAAAATAGTTGGAAGATGGGGAAGAAGGATCTTTGCTTACTTCAGCTGGTGCAGGAGGCCCTGATGACATTTACCCATGCCATTATGAACTCTAGGTTGAACTACTGTAACATAGTCTTCCTGGGATTGTTTTTGAAGACTATTCATAAGCTGCAGTAGGAACAGAATGTACCAACCCACCTTCTGACAATGGATAGCTCTGCCAGCATCATAAAACACTACTACTGTGAGCACTACAGTGATTAGTTTCCAAGAAGCTGGTTGCATACAATAGAGCCTGTCTATGTGAAGGATCTCATTTATACATATCTGCCCCTTCAGAAGATCAAGCAAAGTGGGTATACTGTACTCCAGGTCACATTAATCAGTGTCACCTTGCAAGACCCAGGAAGACTGTCTTCTCTTTTGTGGTACCTGCCTACCTGGAATGATATCCCCCTCCGCAAGAGATCCAGGCAACTCCCATTCTTATGATGTTATGGAAATTATCCTTGGAACAGGTGATTACAAAACCCTCTTAGTTGCTTTTGGGTTTAATGTGTATCTTTCTTCCAGTGAAAAAGAAACCATGAATTCTTTTTATACGCATTGTTTTCCTTATCCATAACCTGCCCAGAATCTTGAAAGAGTCTAGTGCCCTCAAAATTGGACAAATATTTATACTAAACCGGTTGTCCTTAGTTATCGTAAAAATGTTAAGTTAGTCCGCAACAGCTATGCCCAGATTGCCTGAAGCTTAATCAAAGGAGGGAGGTCTATAGATCATCAGATGATCTCCTTGATTTAGATTTAGTTGTTGTCAAGTAGCTTTGATCACCGATATTACATTCAGGGGAGATGCTATCCATGGCAGATTCATTCTTCGCATTTGACATTTGAGCACAAACAATATACAGTCCCTTGCTAAAAAAGCACAGGTCTGTGTTGGCAACTGAACAGCTGTGTGTATTCATGCACAGAAAAAGGTGGAATATATTTCTGAAATGAGTACTCATTTAATCAAGAGTAATTCATATCATTAAGGAGTAGGAAGATTTGTTTATATTCAGTGACAGCTTTGAGGGAGTTTAAAAAAGAAAAGGACAACAAAACACCTGCACATTTTATTTGTACTTTGGAGATGTGAGGGGAATATAGTTTCATCCTCAGTTAAACTTCAAGAACAGATTAAGAAGTATAAAGTAAGCAAACACCATTTGAATAAGTGAATTACTACATCCCTCCCCCCCCCCCCCCACCGGCTGGCCCTTATTAACTCTTTCCTCAGCACCATCTCCACTTGTTGTAATGAGGAGACATTCACATCTGCCCAAAGACAAAGGGGAAGAAGGAAGGCAAAAAGACACAGCAAAATAGAACATATGGAGAAAGCAGTCTTGCTTCACCCAAACCAGATTATGAAAGAGTAGCCCTTTTAGTACTAAAAGCTAACCTGTCTATTTAAGAGAGGCCCCAGAGCTGATGGCCTGAGGGCTACTTCTGGCTCTCTTTCTCCTTTTTGTGGTCCTGCATAGATCCACTGTCAAATGGCAGAAAACTGCCAATTTTTAGTGGCACAACTTTTGTTCATTAAAATAGAGGAAGCACAGTAACCACCACATATCCCATCTCACAGGGAATTCCCACAGATTCCCTGTGAGATGAAAAAAATTGCTGTCAAGTTTGGTTTAGTCCTTTGAAAATTGCTTTATTTAATTGCAAAGCTGAATATATCACAGAATCATAGGGTTGGAAGCAAGGGTGAAATCCTCCTGGTTCGGCCAAAATGGCAGAGACGATTGGCATCAATTCTCTGAACTGATGACAAAAATCTCTGGTGGCCCTGCCCATGCCTGCTTGGTCACACTGTCGCTGCTCATCTCTTCCGGCCGTTTGACCCACCTACCCAATCTGAACGTTTCTCCCTCTGTTCACAACAGATCTGCTCCAGCCTGTCCCTTTAAGGGGGGGAGGTGGCTGGGGAGTGGTCCATAAAGGGAGTAGCAGCTCTTCTGTGAATGGAGGGAAAAATGTTTGGATTGTCTCTGCCACAGAATTAAACATTAAATACAGGAGAAATAATCCAAATATTTCTCCCTCCGTTCACAGCAGAACTGCTGCAGCGTACTTCAACCCCCAGGAAGGAGGGGGGCAGGTGAGACAATAAAGAGAACAGCAGCTCTGCTGTGAATGGACTCATATACACATTTTTTCCTATCGGGTTCTGTGAGCGTGGCTTGGTGGTGACTGAGTGGGCATGGCCATGAGTGACATCGAGTTGACCATGCCCACTTAGTCACATGACCCCACCATCAAGCCACACCCACAGAACTGGTAGTAAAAAAATTGAACTTCACTGCTAGTTGGAAGGGATTGTGCACGTCTTCTACACCAGAGGTTTCAAACTCGATTTCATTGAGGGCCACATCATGGTTGTGTTTGACTTCAGGGGGCCAGGATGGGTGTGGCCAAGGTGGGCATGGCCAGCTTGATGTCACTCATGTCAGGGGTGCCTGTGGTGGCCTGAACACTCTGCCAGTGAAAGCAGGCTCCTGAGGTCCATTTATGACTGTGACAGCTTCCTGCAACACCCTGCCAGCAAAAGTAGAGCTTAGGAGGGCCACCCACATTCCTCGTGAGCTCTGTTTTTAGTTGTGATGGCCTCCTGCAACCCTCTGCCAGTGAAAATGGAGCTTGGGAAGGCCACATGCCACCCTCCCGAGCTCCATTTTTACTTGCAAAAGCACTCTAGGCTAGTCTTTTGCTGTTTCCCGGGCAGTTTCATGGGCCAGATCTAAGCACCTCACAGGCAGATTCTGGCTCCCGAGTCTTGCGTTTGACACCCCTGTTCTAGACCAACTTCTGACTAAGGCAAGAGTCCTCATATCATATTTGACACATGGTTGTCCATTTTTTTTTCATGAAAACGTCAAGCTAGAGCATCCACAGTGCTAGGAGGCAATCTGTCCTGCTGCTTAATACTCACTGTCAGGACATTCCTCCTTATTCCAGATTAGATCTGAGTAGCTTTCACCCACTTCTTCTTATCTTGGTATAGGGCCGTGATGACGAACCTATGGCACGCGTGCCACAGGTGGCACGCAGAGCCATTTATCAGGGCACGTGAGGCTTGCCCTGTCAGCTTGCCAGCGTTTATATGCGTGCTGGCCAGCTGACTTTGGCCTTCTTTTGAAGCCAATTTTCACCATGAAAAAACCAGCCATATGAGCAAGCTGGAAGTTCAGGAACGGACTTCCGGTTTGCTGGTAGGGCTGGTTTTAGCCCTCCGGGGTGACATGCCGGCCTTTTCGCTGCTGTGGGGGGGGGAGAGGGGGGGAGAGACTGACATACACAGAGAGACAGAGGGAAAGGGGGAGGGAGAGACAAACAGAGAGATAATGAATGAGAGAGATCGACAGGCACACACACAGTGACAGAGGGAAAGGGAGGGGAGAGAGACAGACACACAGGGAGAATGAGTGAGAGAAAGATAGGCAGGCAAACATACACAAACAGAGTGACAGAGACGGGGGACGAAGGAGAGAGAGAGAGAGATAGACAGACAGACTGAGAGAATGACAGAGAAAGACAGAGAGGGAGGGAGGGAGAGAGAGACAAAGAGACTAATGACTTTGCCCACCACTGCGTTAGGCACAAGGGAGGGAGGGAGGGAGGGAGGAGGGCCTGGAGGAGGTTGACTGTGGGGGTGTGTGCGGTCTGGGGAGGGGAGGGATATTTATTTAGGTAGAGGAATATAGAGAGAGGAAGAAATACAGTAGGTAGTTAGATAAGTAGAGGGATAAACGAGAGGGATGAATACAGCAGGTAGGTAGATAGGTACAGGTATATAGAGGGAAATACAATACGTAGGTAGGTAGGTAGAGGGAGAGAGGGAAGAATACAGTAGGTAGGTAGGTAGGCAGAGGGATAGCGGGGAGAAATGCAGTAGGTAGGTAGATAGAGGGAGAAATACAGTAGGTAGGTAGGTAGGTAAGTACAGGGATAGATAGAGAGGGAGAAATACGGTAGGTAGGTAGGTAGGTAGGTAGGTAGGTAGGTAGGTAGGTGGGTAGAGGGATAGATAGAGGGAGAAATACAGTAGGTAGGTAGGTAGGCAGGTACAGGGATAGATAGGGAGAAATACAATAAGTAGGTAGGTAGGTAGAAGGATAGATAGAGAGGGAGAAATACAGTAGGTAGGTAGGTAGGTACGGGGATAGAGCAAGAAATACAGTAGGTAGGTAGGTTGGGGGTTATATGGTGATTGTATGTATGTGTGCAGGTGTAGATCTACACACAGATTGGTTGGCCATTTAACCAGACTGGGCCACAGCAACGCGTGGCCGGGTATAGCTAGTAGGGAATAAATCAATGCCCTCTTCCTTGCAGCAGCCCTACTATCATGTCTTCCCTCAGTATCAGCATCTGTTCATTGAGCTTTGGATTTACAGCATTGCTTTGGCCCTTATGCAAAAAACAGACCTGAAAATTTATCTGGAAAATACATCTTGCTCTTTGATGAGAGTAAACCACAAAGGTCAAGGTGCCCATTTTATTTTAAACTCCCCATTCTGGGTAGCGAAGTCCACGAGTCATAAAAGAGCCATAGTTCCCTACCCCTGCAATAAGGCTTCACACCCATTTGCACTACTCAGGTGACCTGAGGAGACAGACAAACCTCCAAGTGGCCTCAACAACTCTCTAAAAGAATGCAAATGACCAGCTGTCTGCCAGGACGATAAATCCTTCCATTCCCCACCATCCAGTCACAGCTAAAGAAGCTTCTTGGATGGAAAGTGAAATGTCTTCCAAGAAAAATAAGTCCAGTTGCCTCTTGAAAAAGCACCTTTGGGACAACCATGATCTGGATGTCTGAGAATCTCTATAGACATTTAAGTGGCGAAACCTAGAAAAAACACAGAAAAAAAAAAGGATAGGGAAAGATATTAACAACAGACAATAATTTATATGATTCTATATCTGTAATTAACAATATTAAAGATGCAAGGAACTTTTCTGAGCCCCTGTACACAATACATTGGTAATTACTATGAATATCCCAAAGGAAGTGGCATTTGGTTATACCACTGTTCACCCTTTTATGCATAAAGCAGAATAGAATAAAGATAGAATGATACCAGGTAATCTCCATTCTGCACCATCAGAAAACAATTAGGTGAATGTCATGATGTATCCAACATTCACCCAATGTCATGGAAACATGCAATGCCAAGCCATTTCATCCTGAATTTCTGATGACCAGCACAAATAATGTTGATGAAGGGTGCTGAAGACTTAACGAATGCTTTGCTCTGATTATCCAAACTCTTTGGGTTCATTGTTAAATTATCTCTACTCTAACTTTTTAAACTTCTATTTTTTATTTTGATACAATAATCAACAATGATTTTCCACCCAGAAAAGACTTAATAGGGATGAGCAATTTGTAATAAATTGAATACACAACTCAGGAACCAGAACCCCCAAATCACAGTATTGAATTCTGACAGCAAATTGCCAGAAAACGGCGAAGAAAATCTTGGCATAACATACAGAGCCAGGAAACCCCAATCAAATGAAGCACTAATCAGATTGATATCTTGTGCAAAAGCTTTTGCTTGGTCTTTCCCTGACCTTGCATGCTTTTGTATGCATGAAACCATTGCCTATTAGAGAAATGTGTATCCATGAAGAATTTCATTGAACAGATCTGACAGGGGAAAAAACCTCCCAGCTTTCCTTTTCAGTTGAAAGGTAGGGAGTAATTCACAGGTTTGTACAATACAGGCTTGCACTTTTGTTTCATTGTAGAAGCTGTTTAATAACTCTGAAAACAAAAAGATACAAAAATAGTTCAACATAATATAAAAATAGCAAACATTTTAAAGCAGGAGGTTGGACTGGAAGACCTTTGAGGTCCCTTCCAACCCTATGATTCTATGATGGTGGTGATGATGATGATGATGACGACTTGTTACATAATCAACCAGCAGGTTAGAATGGATTTGACTATTCAGTCATTTCCAAGGACATGGGATGTAGTAGTTCCATGGTATTAATGGTATTGTTGCAGGACGTATGTTATTCCAAGGAAAACTACCTTTTGCAATTGACCAATAGTACATTTGTCAATGCTGACGGAGTTCAAGGAGTGCTCCAGGTATTGGTGTTGTTGTCTACAGAGATTTGCAGTCTTCCAGGTCATGGGTGTTCCAAATGTGCTTGTTCAAGAGGCAACCGGACTTTCTAGTTTTTCTTTGAAGATGGTTTAGCTGAAGAAGCTTCCTGAATGAGAAGTGAAACATCTTCAAATAAAAACAAAGGAAGTCCAGTTACCTCCTGAAAAAGCACCTTTGGGACTGTTGCTATTCTCCCCCCCTCTCTTCCTCCTATCATGGATAGTTGTTATTTTCAGTTGTGGAAACAACAATGCTACTATAATTTGATTCCCACAGCTGTTTCTCCTTCCTGTGGTGGTCCTCTTTTTATAGCCCTACTATCTGCTCTATTTTATGACAATTCTAAAAAGTATATGTTTGGAGGGTCTCTGAAATCTTCAGCCTAGTTCAAACTTGTTGGGTTTTTGTGATCGTTTATAAACGAGTTAAAAGGCATCTATTGGTCTAAATATTACTAATGCCGGCAGTAATTGGAGGTGAAATGGTCAAATGCATGTACCAAGCAGTTTTAGAAAGTAATCATTTATGAACATGAGTCTATTAATTTGTTTAGTCAGATGCAGGGAAGCAATAAAAAGTGATTGACTAAAAACAATTAAAACAGTAAAAGTAAATTGTGTCCATTAAAACCTGCTGAGCCTGTCAGATGGAAATTGTGGGTTTAAATGTGAAAATTAAAGCTATTGATTTTATCCAGTTTGTTTGCAAATATCTGAGTTCTAATTTGTTTTACTTCTCCCTGCCAAAAAGCCCTTGAGGTCAGAATGAAGGTGTCCCCTAAATTAGCTTCCGCAGATGCTGCTTGTAAACCTGCTAAAAGTCACACATGATAAATAATGTCTTTTTTTTTTTGACAGAAAAGAGTTATGTTTCTTATCTGTACCTCCGCTTTGCAGGGCTGACTGCAATTGGTTACCAATAGTGATAATTTATTGCACTTTTAAAAAATAATAATAATAAAATACCAACATTAGAAAAATATACTAGAGTTTAAAATTTTTGTTAAAAAGAGGTTTATATGCATAGTTTTATTGTTGCTTTCTTTTTACGTGATACACTAAATCGTACATTTGCTGAACTGTTGGATGTTAATATTCAATTAAATAACATAAATGGATTTTCAGATGTTTGAAAATTGCCCAAGATGACAAGGGCAGAACCCCCAAAGTTAGATGGATCAGGAAATGTTCCATATTTTTTCCTAATTATGGGTGGGCTGTTTGAAAATCTTCAATAGTTCATTTAGGACAGTAGTCATGCAGAGTCGCAACTGCTAAGAGTTTTTTCCCCCCTTTTGTAGTTTACAAAAAGTAAAATCTGCTATCAATTATAAAGAACATAATATTTGGTCGACTAGCTGTTTAATGTAATCCGGATATATCTTCTGGTATTTGATCTGAATGCTAATGACAGAGTTCCTAGAAAAATAATTACAATGGCTGGAAATGAGGAAAGTTGAAGATGCTTTATTAAAGTACACCTAGTTGGCTAGTTTGATGCCACTGATGGAGACTTGGTGACGTGGACAAATGGGTAAGAGAATAGGGAGACTGATGGTATCTTAGAAACTGTTGAGCAAATGGGTTATTTATTTTAGTGAATCAGTACATGACCCAAACTTGAAATCACAAACTTTAAGAAGAAATGTGAATAAGACTTGTTCA
The DNA here is from genome assembly GCA_039707465.1 of Rhabdophis nuchalis. Lineage (NCBI taxonomy): Eukaryota > Metazoa > Chordata > Lepidosauria > Squamata > Natricidae > Rhabdophis > Rhabdophis nuchalis. The sequence continues at coordinate 58,961,422 of CM077646.1, forward strand.
TTGCTGCTGTTTGAGAACAAAAATCATGGTTAACTGGTAAAGCATAGATGTCCTATCATATATCTAGTGTGGCCACCAACCTACCATCATAAGAAAGGGAACAGTAAAAGGGACAGAGTAAAAGTGGGATGGCTTGGAACAAAATCTTGGAAATCATATGTACTATTTTTGAGCTAAGGCCGTTTTCTAGTGATTGCTCCATTCAGCTGTTTGCCATAATTGGATTATGGAATCCAAAATAAAGACAAGGCTATTGTTTGTACATATAGGGGCAGAGGCAGAGCTGAAATAACAGAAACAAAGGTTAATTAGTGAAACAAAGATGAAGGCAAGGAGCTCTGTCCCATATGGGAACAGCAAGGCAAGATAATTTCTGTTATCTAAAGACATCAGATGAGAAAATCAAAAGACCTAAAACCTTTTACATGCCCCAAAGGCAATAATAAGTTTATAGTGTGCTCTTTTGTGAGAGATGAATGTATTTATATGTGTTTATAAAGAAGTCTTCTCACAGAGGATGCATTCTAATAGGTTGTATAATAGCTCCCAGAATGCATGTCTACTATTGGCTTCAATTTATGCTGAACATTGGGTTTAAAAAACAAACAAACGGTAAGCTTTGTTGAACTACTTCAGGAAGCTTCAAATACAATGTTACATTTTATAATTCTACGCTTATGGAAATAGATGATCAAATTGCTCCATCCATCCATCCATCCATCCATCCATCCATCCATCTTGTAGATTGAACTGGTGATGTTTCATTCTTAAAGAATATACAGTAAAAAAAACATGTTGGTTATAAATGTCATTGACTCTAAGTAAACACGTGATCCTTTTTTGCTTTCTGAAGCCCAATGAGCCCCAGATTAATTAAATAACCAAATGAAACCAGAGTAAATGGACCTTAAGAGGTACCTTTGTTTAGTCACCGGGCTCCCCGTTCCACTTTTACGAAAATCAATTAAAAAAAGGAAAGTGGCATATTGCAAAGCACCATATAACGCAAGCCTTTAGCATGACTTTCATTTTCAGAAATGGCTTTTGATCTAAAAAAAAATCTCATTGGAATGACTCAAAGCATCTAATGAACTAGTTTACCTTTTCTTAAATAAGTGCATCCACATTTCTGGATCAAAATATCAGTCATAGAATAGAATAGAATAGAATATTTATATCTATAACCGCGTCCTCTCCCCGAGGGGACTCGGAGCGGTGCACAGGGAGAAATTAAAACAACATAAAATATATACATACATAAATACAATAAAAACAAATTAAATCTAACTATCCCTGCACTAAAATTCCCATTTTAAAATTAACATTTCCTAACCCCTGAGGTAGAGACTAACCTAGGCCGGCCAAGCAGAAAAAGTGAGTTTTTAATTTCTGACGGAAGGAGCGGAGGTCCGTAGTTGTTCTAATGTTGGGGGGAAGGTCGTTCCAGAGGGTTGGGCCCACCACAGAGAAGGCCCTTCCCCTGGGCGTCGTCCGCTGACAAAGTCTAGTGGACGGCACCTGGAGAAGTCCCTCTCTGTGGGAGCGAATCGGCCGGGAGGATGTATGGGGCAGAATCCGATCCCGCAGATAGCTAGGTCCCGAGCCATGGAGCGCTTTAAAGATGAGAACTAGCACCTTGAAGCGCACCCGAAAGACGACAGGTAGCCAGTGCAGCTCGCGCAAGAGCGGTGTTACATGGGTATACCTTGCGGTACCCATTATTGCTCGCGCGGCTGCATTCTTGTCCAGCTGAAGTCTTCAGGTGCACCTCAAGGGGAGCCCCATGTAGAGAGAGTTACAATAGTCCAGTCCAGTCATAAAAGTATTTCCAAGTATCCACTGACTCATATTTATAGTCTAAAATAAATGGTGATAACTTGAAAGTAAACACAATCAGAATCATAAGCCATGTTTTGTCAAGGAGCGTCAGGGAGCTACTGAATGAAGAATGATGACCTTTTAACAGACGAGTAAAGTAGCAGATTCCATGTATAACTTACCAATAGAAATTTGGACATGGTGAAAGGGTTAAGTTTCACATGTCTTCTTGCACAGATGTTCTGACTGTGTATTTTAAAAATAAACAATAATTTATCCACACAGGTTTTATTTTTGCAGTCTTAAAATTCAATGTGTTTTATGCTTTGCATTATCACAGGAGGGAAGTATTCCCTCGGTGACCAAAGCATAGTGATTTTTTACATTAGTGCCATCCCAGCATATCCTTCATTGGAGAGACTGCAACATTCAGCATTTCCAATTCTGCTGGGAACCATAAAGCAGTGCCATTATAGCAAATAATTTGAGCAGTTATGTTCCTAAGTAATTTTACTAGCAATGCCACGCTGAGCATTTCAGGCAAAAAGCAGGTGTGATTCTTATTCCTAATATAAGAACAAGAGTGTTAGGCTTCCTCTCAACCCCTGCCCACTCCTATTTTCCTAAACATGCCTCTCAAGGTGAAATTCAAAAAAAAAATGTCCAATTGGAAGCTTTCAGAATAATATCAGAATAATACACCAGGGCAGGAAAACATGCAGTGATTCTGGAGTCCAACCCCTGTTTTAATTCTCAGCCCTTTGCTGCTGAGAATGAAAATCCAGATCCCTGGGAAATAATGAAGGTCACATGGGGACAAGAGCACTATCCTGACATTTTCCTCAGGCACTGGTGTTCAGAAGCACCTACCTCTGTTTCTGGAAATAAGACATAACAGCCATAATTAGTAGACACTAATGAACCGCTGATTGGCCAGATACAGTTATTGGTTCCTCATTTTAAAAAAAAAACATGACACAGGAAAAGCTACAGTTTTCCAAGATGGTTGGGGGATTTTTTTTTGTTCGATTTTAAGAAATATTTGTATTATTGTATATTGTTTTTAATTATGCCTGTGCACCGCCCCGGGTCCCTGTGGGGAGAGGGTGCGGTTAATAAATCCCAATTTATTATTATTATTATTATTATTATGTTTGTCTCATCAGGAAATTCTGCCTAACATTTATCTGAAATCCCTTTACCAATTACTAAGAGTTCTGGCCTCATCTCTAACTACCAACTATTTCAGGCCAAGCCTGAACTGAACTGAGTTGCATTCTTCTTTGCTTACAACTAATAGACAGAATCTTGCCAAAGTAAAGCTATAACTTTTTAACCTACTAGATATATCCGGGAAGATTCTAGGGTGTGGCTAACCTGAACCTCTTCCTCTTCCCCATTCAACCCAGGACTGTGCAGTCTCTTAATTTGGGCCTCCCTCTGGTGAGATTTACTGCCTCTTCCCTAGGAGAGCTCTGTGTTGCCAAAAATCCTACCCACTGATTTTCCAGGTGCACTTTTCATAATGCTTTCCTCATGCAGAAGAGAAGAAGGATCACCTACTTACCATCTCTATTCTGCTAACGTTATGTTATATATAAGGATTAAAGATAGAAAAACCAAGGTCATTCCCTGTGGAACAGTACATATTCTCCATGTCCATTGTCCAAGTCCTGTTTTCAGCGACTCTGTAAATCCATTGCCTCCTTGATATTTAACTAAGTAGAGATCACATGTATGTGTTGCTGATGGTAAGTCCTCTGCATTTACTGTATTCCTTGCCAATGTTTCATGCCTTTCTTTCCTGTTTATTCTGCCTTTTCTCCTGTTTTGCCAGTTAATTATTTTTATTTTCACTTCTGTTTAATGAGGAATCATCAAACTACACTTTTTTTTGCTAGCTGAACTAAGTAGTGCATACACATGTGCTGTTATGGATGTAGAGATTGACTGGGAGTGTGCCAACTCCAATCTAAACTGGAAATTACCTACAGCAATTTTCTAATGAAAGGATTATGGGCTCAGGAGGGAGCCAGTACTAAACTCTGAGCTCTCGGGAGCATCCCAAAGCTCCACAATCACAAAAAAACACGCATTTTCTATTTCTAGGCATGCAGCTGAACCAGAATTCACAACCCATAATTATGGATACTGATTAGGACTTAATGCATCCTAATTAAGGGGTGGGTTTTTTCCCCTTCATGCCTTCAGAGATAGGATAACATTTTGAAAATGGCATTGACATCAAAACCGAGAAAACTCGTTTGTAGAAAAGAAAGAATGCAGCATCTAAAGCATGAAGATAGAACTGGACCTCTCAGATGTTCTGGAGAGACTATGTCCAGAAGAAACCCAAGCCAAAATAGCTTCGGTAAAAAAGAGCAACTTACTTGTATGAAATAATTTTGAGATTGAACTCAACACACTATAAGCTAATTTAAGTTTGTCTCCGGGAAAAGAGATCTGATGCAAACTAAGTCAGACATGCATGCACATTAAGGAATAAGCAATAGCATTTTAATGTTCTGAAAAACTGATAAATAAACTGGTAAATTGCAAATCATCAGGAGATGTGAGTTTAATAGAATATGTATCAGGGTATCTGTTCAGAAGACATTAAAAGAAAACAGTGTTAAACTTTACGATGATTTCATCAAGGAGCTGTTATTAAGTTTGTTACCAGAAAATTATAACTCTATGGTAGAGTTAATCAAACTTCATGATAAAATTTCCCTAGAGAATGTAATTGCCACACTGCAGGCATGCCAGCATGATTTGAATGAGGCAACCGAAGGGAATTCTTTAAGCAAGATAAAAGTGAGAAATGTAGTTTGTCATTACTGTAACAGAAAAGAAGATATTAAAAGAAATTGCAAACTTTACAGAGCTGAGACTCATACAATAGAGATCAGGGAATGAGATAAAATGTTCTTAAAAAATGAAGCCTATATAAAGATGGCTAAAACTAAAATTGAAAAAAAACAACATGCAGCATTCTCATTTTATTAAAAAAAGAAAAAAGAACCACAGATGAATGGCACCTGGATCTACCCTGCACATTTACAAAGCAAAACAACCATAATAAGAAAACAGGCTAAAGTATTCACAGAAATAGAATGTGAATCTTTTAATATTTGTCCCATAGGTGCTTTTTTCAAAAGGCAACTGGACTTTGTTTTTCCTTGAAGCCTTGTTGTTAGCACTCTTTCTGAGGGTCGTTGAGGCCACTTGGATGTTTATCTGTGTTAATCTTTGTATATACATAATGTTACCTGTGCACAGTTAAACGTCCAAGTGGTCTCAATGACTCTCAGAAAGCTGATGATCAGATGACTGCAAAGAAATGAAGCAGCTTCTTAGATGAGAAGTGAAACAGCTTCAAGAAAAACCAGAAAGCCCAGTTGCCTTTTGAAAAAGCACCTTTGGGACAACCATGATCTGGATTCTGGATGATTGAAAAGTTCCATAGACATTTAGCTTTTAATATTTGTGCAAAGATCTACCCAAGGCAAATAAATTGAAGCTTGTCAGAAGAAACTCAGACTACAAAAGCAAATCAAGAAGAGTTGGATGTCAGTATAGCTATTGAATCATTTTCAATTTTGATCCTATACTATTAAATCATTTAAATTAAAAACTATGTTAATTTTTAATGATTCAAGTTATAGAATCATTTTCATTCTCAGGTCAGGCACCCTCTTCTTTGCCTTTTTCTCAGAAAGAACAAAGTCCTCTAAAAACATGAGGAATTGAAACAAAGACAAAGTGAGCAGCTAGAGCAGTACAAAAACAACAGAATAAGGTCACCTGTATTAAGGTTTGTTCCAAAAAAACCAGCTAGCACAAGTATTAAAAGATGCCAAAACTGTAATATTGACTATAAGTACCAGCTCATTGCAAGAAACAACTGTATAATATGCAGCATGACTACAATTATATGTCAATACAAAATCAACAGAGATCAAGAACAGGTCAGCACCAGGTGAAGATGAACTGCATGGTTTTTGGTTGAAACAACTGTTTAATCTTCACCCACTCATTTCCAATCAGTTTAGCAAGGAAGTGAAATTAAAAAGAAAAATTGTCTAAAATACACATTGTTTTGCCTCACTTGATGAGTATGTTAGCCATCCTCTTGTGTGCTGGTTGGCCATTAGCAATGATGTAGTGACATCCTTGCATGGAATAGTTCCACGAAAAGGAAGGATCCTAATGGTGCAGGATCTTCATAATGTGGAGGAACTCCAAATACCTGCAATGCTTCCCATATTTCTTTCTTTATTGGCTAGATTTATATCATGCCTTTTTTCCTATAGTTTATTAGAAAGCATGAACATCTTGCCTATCTTTCTATAGCTTGCTTTGGCATCTCCATTTGATTTTCATAAACCCTGTGGTTAACTGGAAAGAGTGGCTGGCTTAAAATTATCCATGAGTTTCCATATCTGAAGGTAGATTTCAGTGGGTCACTCAGAAATCTCACTATATAATACTAGATTATGAAAGGGTATTTATTAATGGAAGGAAAATGGCATTATGTCTATGGAGATAACAACTAGATGACTGCAAGGAATATAAATCCTTCCATTCCTCAGCATTCAGTCAGAACAGAAGAAGCTTCTTGGATGAGAAGCAAAATGTCTTCAAGCAAAACAAGAAAGTCCAGTTATTTTACTTCAAATATCCTTGCTATACATGTACAGACTATATACTGTATGTATGTATATGTGTGTGTGTGTGATACGTTTTTGTGCTGATAAATAAATAAATAAGGGACACTAGTATAGATCTATTTCAAGCTATTTAGCTCTCATCAGCTAGCCATACCCTTACTGAGATTCGAACCAGGGCGGTTTTACATGTGAGGCAGGTATAATTGCCACTAGGCCACAGGTTCTCATCCTGATCAGCTGATATATATGTATATGTATATGTACATACACATACACATATATACATACACTTATACATATACTTGTCATCTGTGTGTCTGTGTATGTACATATACATGTATACAGAAGTGCAATGGCTCAGGGGTTAAATATTGAGCTTGTCAGGTCAAAAGCTGACAGTCTGGGTTCGAGACCCAAGCACTGGGCAACAGGGTGAGCTCCCATTCCTTGCTCCTGTTCCTTCTTTCCACCTACTGTGTTTCCTCAAAAATAAGACGGGGTCTTATTTTCTTTTGGCCCATAAATAAGCACTTGGCTTTATTTTCGGGGAGGTCTTATTATTTTTGAGGTACAGGAGGCAGCGAGTGTGGTCACCTCATGGCTGCTGCTGTGTTGCAATATTTTCAGGGAGGGCTTATTTTTGGGGAAGGCTTATTTTAGCGCATGCACTCAAAAGCCTGGTTAGACGTATTATCCGGGGTGGTCTTATTTTCAGGGAAACAGGTAGCAGTTCAAAAGAATGAAAAAATGAGTAGATAAACAGGTACCACTTTAGTGGGAAGGTAGAAGCATTCCATGTGCCTCAGGATGGTGGCTGCATTACCACATGTTGGCTCCCCCAGCCAAGAAACTGAGGTGAGCACAGCGTCCTAAAGTCTGACATGACTGGACATACAATCCAATTGACCTATGATGACGTATATACTATAACTTTTTTTTAATCCATATTATTTTTATAGGTAGGGATAAAGCCAAGCTCTATGGGGAAGCAGAGTTAAGAATTATGGCTCTTTCATCTCTTGATTCTCCTGAAGATCTTAATGGGTTTCTTCTCACAGGTCAAAAGAACAATGTATTGAATTAAGGCTAACTCTACCTCATTAATAAAAGTAGCTTATATGTAATTTGATTCTTCATTTTTTCCTGGAATAAAGGAAATACTATATATATAGCAGTATTTAAATGTTTCCTGCCATTTAAAAACTCTGCAGATTTTCTTGTTGCTGTTATAAAATACCGTTAGCTCTTCATATGAATTTGGCTTTTATATTTTAAAATAAATATTTTTCATCTGTAGTTTTGAGAAAAGCCACTTTGTTAGCCTTAATGAAGTTGTGTTTATAGATCCATATAACATCAGCAGTTTAATTACTCCAAATGGATAATAAACCCTTTCTCGTATATGAGAATGGGAGACTCACAGAGTGAATGTCATTAGAAAGAATTGGTTTTTCACTTGATAATTTACTAAAAAAAAATGTAAATACTACAATCAAATGCCTGAAGGGTCGCTTGGTAACTATATCGTGAACCATAGAGCATAACTAATTTTTCTTTTTCTTGAAAATTGTTCTTTTTATTAGCTGGGTGCACTAAATGAAAAGCTAAAGATCCACATTCATTCACAAAAATAAATGTTTGGAAGAAAATATTCTAGTTTCTTTGACCATGGATAGGAAATTTTCATTATTCTTATTGACAAGAAAGAGATTTAGGTTATCTAGGGTGCTTCCAGACTGTTATACGACCACCTGTCCTTATTCAGGGACATGTTCTATTTATACTATTTCCAAATACTCCTATTATTTCTGTCTCTTTTTTCCATTTAAAAAAAAACCCCTGTTATTTATTTATTTAAATTTATATCCCGCCCTTCTCCAAGAAGGACCCAGGGCGGCGCACAGGAAAATTTAAAAACATACAAAATACAATAAATATAATTTAAAAAACTATTAAATAACCTATCCTGCGCTAAAACCAAATTTTAAAAACCCAATTTAAAACTACCTAAAAGTCCCCATGGGAGGTTAGGCTAGGCCGGCTTGTTGAAACAAATATGTCTTAAGACATTGGCGGAAGAGGCGGAGGTCGGTGATGGTACGTAATTCAGGGGGTAGGTCATTCCAAAGGGCTGGGCCCGCCACAGAGAAGGCTCTTCCCCTGGGTGTCGCCAGTCGGCATTGTCCGGCCGACGGCACCCTGAGAAGGCCCTCTCTGTGGGAGCGTATCGGTCTAAGGGATGTATGGGGCAGGAGGCGGTCTCGCATATAACTAGGCCCCGAGCCATGGAGCGCTTTAAAGATAGTTGTCAAAACCTTGAAGCGCACTCGAAAAACCACAGGAAGCCAATGCAGCTCGCGCAGGATCGGTGTTATGTGGGAGCATCTAGTGGCTCCCATAATCACCCGCGCGGCTGCGTTTTGGACTAGCTGTAGCTTTCGAGTGCACCTCAAGGGAAGCCCCATGTAGAGAGCATTACAGTAGTCGAGCCGGGACGTCACGAGAGCTTGAGTGACTGTGCGAAGGGCAGCCCGGTCCAGTAAGGGGCGCAATTGGCGCATCAGGCGTACCTGATGAAACGCCCCCCTGGCCACGGCCGCCACATGGTCCTCCATGGACAGCCGGGAATCCAGGAGGACACCCAAATTGCGCGCCCTCTCCACGGGGGCCAGTGTTTCGCCCCCAATGGCCAGAGTTGGTGTAATCTGGCTGAACTGGGGTGCCGGAAACCACAGCCACTCAGTCTTGGCAGGGTTGAGCTTGAGTTTGTTACCACCCATCCAGATCCGTACGGCCTCCAAACACCGGGACAGCACTTCGGCGGCATCGTTGGGGTGGTTTGGGGTGGATATGTACAGCTGGGTGTCATCAGCGTACAGATGGTACTCCACCCCAAAACCACGGATGATCTCACCCAGCGGCTTCATATATGTGTTGAAAAGGAGGGGCGAGAGGACCGACCCCTGAGGAACCCCACATAAGAGAGGCCTCGAGGTCGACCTCTGCCCTCCCGTCAACACATATTGCGACCGACCAGAGAGGTAGGATGAGAACCACCGCAAAACGGTGCCTCCCAACCCCAACCCCCCCAGTCGGTGCAATAGGATACCATGGTCGATGGTATCAAAAGCCGCCGAGAGGTCTAATAGGACTAGGATAGAGGAATAACCTCTATCCCGCGCCCTCCAGAGATCATCAACCAACGCGACCAATGCCGTCTCGGTGCTGTGACCGGGTCGGAAGCCGGACTGGCGCGGGTCTAGATAATCAACTTCCTCCAGGTGTCGCGGAAACTGTTGGGCTACCACACTCTCGACAACCTTCACCAAAAAGTGAAGGTTGGAGACCGGACGATAGTTCTCTAATAAAGCTGGGTCCAGGGACGGCTTCTTGAGGAGGGGCCTCACTACCGCCTCTTTCAAGACGGCAGGCAAGGACCCCTCACTCAAAGATGTGTTGACAATGCCCTGGAGCCAGCCTCGTGTCGTCTCCCAGGATGCCAGTACAAGCCAGGAGGGACACGGGTCCAATAAACATGTGGTCGCCCTAAGTTTCCTTGACAACCTGTCCATATCCTCGGTGGTAACAAAGTCAAACTCCTCCCAAGAAGGAACCTCAAGACTAGTCTCGGACAGTCCCACAGGACCACTGTCGATGGAGGGTAGCTCATTCCGAATCCGAGTGATTTTCTCCTGCAGATAAATCCTAAATTCCTTTGCTCGCCCTTGCAGAGGGGCTTCCCGCGGCCTCTGATGAAGGAGGGAGCGGGTCACCCCAAACAGGGCGGCAGGGCGGTTATCTGCGGATGCAATAAGGGTGGCACAATACTCACGTTTGGCCACGCTTATCGCCACTAATTAAGCCCTAATATGGGTTCTCACTAGTGTTCGGTCGGCTTCGGAGCGAGAGGATCTCCATCTGCTCTCTAGGCATCTCTTGTGGCGTTTCATCCCCCGAAGCTCCTCGGTATACCAAGGAGCCTGGGTGATTCGCCGCCGCAAGAGAGGCCGCAAGGGCGCGACTCGGTCCAAGGCCCCCGCGGCCGCACTTAACCATGCGGCCACTAGGTACTCAGTCGAGTCGCGGGGCAGGGTCACAGGAATTGGCCCAAGCTCCCTCTGGAACCTTTCCGGGTCCATTAGAAGCCTGGGGCGGAACCATATAGGAATATCCGGTTCCGCCTCCCCGCGGTGAGGTGTAGCGATTGGAAAGTCCAGCCGAAGGAGAGCGTGATCTGTCCATGACAAGGGAGTGATGGCTAGGTCCCCTATTCCCAGATCACAACTCCACTGTCCCGAGACAAAGATGAAATCCAGTGTGTTTCCTCCCTCGTGAGTGGGGCCTAAAACTACCTGGGTCAGGTCCATGGCCGTCATGGAGGCCATGAACTCCCGAGCTGCTCCAGAGGCTTCGCCTGCCGACGGCAAGTTAAAGTCCCCCATGACTACCAGTCTGGGGGTCTCAACTGCCGCCTCGGCTATCACCTCTAGGAGCTCGGGCAGGGCTGTTGTTGCATAGCGAGGAGCCAGGTATACAACTAACACGCCCAACTGCCTCCCTAGGCCCCATCTCACGCAGAGAGATTCACACCCGGTTGTCTGAGGGACTGTGGTCTCCTTCGGTTCAAGACCTTCCTTTACGATAATCGCCACCCCCCCACCCCTCCCTAGGGCCCTTGGCTGATGGAAGGCACGGTAACCTGGTGGGCACATGTCCACGAGGGGCATACCCCCTTCGTGGCCCAACCAGGTTTCCGTTATACCCACCGTATAACGTTATTGTGTTAAATAGACACAATACCT